>WAAB01023257.1:831345-845485 GCA_013389865.1 Piaya cayana | reverse complement strand
CAAGTGCAAGACCCGGCATTTGACCTTGTTAAACCTCATCCCATTGGACTCAGCCCAATGAAGACATGGATATGCATCTGTGTCTAAATTGTTCTGCTTTGGCACAGCAAGGCTGAGCAGCAGGACACCTGCACTCCTCTCTCAGCCCTGCCACTGAGTGTACATCCCTGTCTTGAGCCACTAAACACTAGCAGCCAAATCTGAAAACGAGGTCCCTTGCTGGAGAGGCTTGGCTCCGAGATACGCAGTGCCTTTAACTCTCCAAAACTTCCATCTGCTTGGAGTTTTCAGAAGCCCTGAGACCAGAAATGCAAAACCAGGCATCCAGAAATGGAGATTGTACCTCATTAGCCTCCATGAAAAGCCATGTCCTCTGCTGTTCTACATGAGTCGTATACAGCCATATAGATGTTAGTACAGCGATGCCTATTAATACAACATGGGAGTGTTGCGTATTGGCCTTAATCTCTCTCTGTTTCACTTTATCCTCCTCTAAAATGGAAATAAATAATATCCACACAGCATGGCAAAGCACTTTGTAATCCCCAAATGAAGGGTTCCGTAGGTGTGAAGTATTCATAAGATGTATTTATTTTCAAACTGCAAAACAGCTTGCTGCTGCTTTCCCTGGCTGTATTTAGCAGACCTCTCCGCTGTGCAGTTCTGAAGCAGACATCAGGGAAAGGAATGCTGTGATAATCAACTCCAAATCCCGCAATCTATTTGTTCTACTAATTAAAGGAATATTTACTCAGGAAGCAGGTTTACACTAGATGAATAGTTTCTAAGAACAAATATGATTTAATTATGTGTAGATGCAAGAAGCATACTACATATTAAGTAGATTAATTTATGCTCACTAAAAATACAGGCAAAATCGGTGCTTGGTTATTAATTTTCTATGTTGGAGAAAAGAAAGGGTAAGAAAGGGTTCACAGATCTATCTGCTTTAAAAGCTTATTTAAAAGCGATCTCCTTTTTTTCCAGAAAAAAACAGAAAAAGTCCTTTGCATAAGATAGCTTCATTTCCTCACCACATTCTATAAATAAATTATATTCTAGACTAAAAGAATAAATTTTACGGAATTAAGTGACAGAGTAAGAACAAAGCGAAGCATCTCCAGCAAGGAATGATGACTTGAGTTTCTGAATGATGACGTGATGTGTGAGTGAGGATGAATGGGTTAAAGAAGTACCACATAGCATAGTTCTAAAAAGAGTCCTTAAAGAGGCTTAGACAGAGCAGGCCAGTGCTGAAGGGTGTTTGATGATCCATGAACTTGCAGGATATTGGGACCTTCCATTCCCACATTCTGTAATGAACATGAGACACGGCGTGGCTATAGAAAAGCATGATGCGCCCTACACGAGTTATGTGGAAGAGGCTTTTTGACAACAGTTATTTTTTTTAATAAATAAGACAGACTCCCAGCCCCCAGGAGGTGGCAAACACTTGAGCACAAAGGTACAGGGAAGGTCTTGGTGAGGCTTTAATCAGCAAGATGGCAACTTTGAATTGAGTCTATAAATTATAGCATACAGAGTGTATCGCTACAGCTATTGAAAGAGCTGATAGAGAAAAACAACACAATATTTTGGTATCAAACTGATTTGTCGGAATTGTTCATTTGATGACACTGTGAATTAAAAAAAATGTATTTTTTAACAATTACTCTAAGTATTCGTAAGGTATCCATCAACAGCATTTGGCCTTGCTTCATAGGAAAAAAAAGACTTCCCAGAAAGGGCAGGAACTATTTGAAGGTGCTCTTGCTTTAACATAAAAAAATTGTCATATTTCTGCTGTCAAACAAGAAGGAAGAGACTGTGACTGCAGGGCACTCATTCACAGCCTCCCTCTACGAGCTTAGACAAGTGACTCAACTTCTCTTTGCTTCAGCTTTCTCCCTAGTAAAAAGGAAATTCTTCACTTAGGAATCACAAAGAACACAATGTGTTTGTTACATTACAGCTGGATAAGGCACAACAACTTTTTTGTAAATTATTCTTCCTGTCCTCTACATGTGCAACTAAGCATAGCAGAGCAAGACAGTTCCAGTTGATTCTTGTCTTTCTTCTTACTGCTGCCTTTCACTTTCTCCAACACTTCCTCCTTTTTCAATATTCTTGAAAACCAAATACTATTTACAGGCATCCCACCACCCTTCAATATGCTGTTACCACCTGGTTTCATACAAACCAGCAAGTTGTCTTTTCACGTTTCCAAAGACTTCAATTCTCAAAGACACACACTTTAGCTGACACATAAAGTTTTTAGGAGGCTTGCTGAAATAGAATATAGCTCAGTCTGGTTCCCCAGTTTGGTAATAAAGATGCAAACACCTGGTTCTGCCTCAAGGCGCTGAGGTATGTCTTTAAACTATTTGGAAATCTTCATTCATTTCAGTTTATACAGTGTGATGTAAACTAGAATCACTTAAAATTTATGTATAAATAAGCCCTGTCAGAGCAGGGTACTTAGCAATTGGATGCTGATTGGATGAGGGATTTTGCAGAGCTAAGTTGACTGAGCTAGGTTTAAACCATGGGCATGGTTTAGTGTTTGACAGGAATGGTTGGACTCAATGATCTGGTGGGTCTCTTCCAACCTGGTTATTCTATGATTCTCTTGAGTGAAAATTCAGAGACAAATGTATTTTAAGCACATGTCTAGTTCCGACCAAGGTTGAGCTACTGTTGAGTTCAGCTGAGCTTCAGCTGAATGGTGGAGGTATAGTTGATGCTGTCTGAGGTCAGGAAATGGAGTAGATGGCGTGTCAAGATCTGTTCTATGAAAGTCTGGCCACCAATATATTAAATTACTGTCTGACTGTTTATCAGATGCAGCTCAATATTTCATTACAATGTTGAAATCTTGGCCTTCAAAAAATACAAACTAGAAATTTAGAGGGATACAGGTGAAAAGAAAAACAACCTTTGAAACTCTCTGTGAAATAGAGGGACCAACAAAATACGAAGAGCTTTACAGCATTCTGGAAATTAATAGCAGCCCGTTCTTATCAAATAAATGCTGTTGTAGCTGAAACAACACAGATTGCAGACACATTTGTAGCTTTCTGTCTTACAGAGAGGCCAAAGTTTTTGGGAAAGATCTTCCTACATCAATCTGCTTTGAAGTGCTTCCTACAATCATGATAATCTGTTCCAGAAACTGGTCATAATAGAAAACACTATTTCCAAGCAGTCTACAAGGCACATTTCTAAAAATGCTTTCAGTTACACCTCAATTGCAAATATGCCACTGAGCCACTTACTTTTTCATTTAGGAGGGTTGGCTGGGATAAGCACGCATTTTTCCTGATCTCCTGCCTTTTAATCATGTCTATCAAGTCGTTGTAACTGACAAACATGTTAGCTCTGCTGTTCAAAACAAATAAGAGATGCCTAAATTATACTGCTGCATTTTAACGAGGTAGTGTCAGGCTGAAAACCTGGGGCCAACTCATACAGCCCTGACTCAGGTAGTACACCAATTTCAAAAGCAAATCTTCCTTAAATAAGAACTGCAAGATGTGAACTTTTGGGTGTTTTTTTTTAATGAGAAATCCAGTTTTAACATACATACATGGAATTCTCACTACTGATGTCCATTGGTGCAGGATCAACTCCTTATCTCTTCCATAAATATTTTAGACCATTAGACTGCACACATCAGATTATTTCCAATTCCTTATACTATTAATTTAAACCCCTAACTCTACCAGCTAGAAGTCTGCCATGTAAATAGTCTTACTGTCTCAGGTCCTTCTGATAACTTCACTGAAGCATGTCAGTAGTTCATTTGGCCTCTTTGTGGAGAAAAGTTTTATTCAACTAAGTAAAAACTCCAGAGTTGGCGGGTTTTTTTATTTCTTCAGTTGAATCAGTTTTAAATCAATTACTTCTGCATCTCATGCTCAAACATTTGGGAAGCTTGAAATTCAACAGAAACAGAGATCTTGCTTTGGGTTTTGTTTTAATTAAAACTGGAAATGCTTCTCTTGGTGCTGTGTTTTGCAGACCTAATTTTGGAGAGTGCCTCTGGACTGACACCATCCCTACAGAATCCCTTCCCCTTAGTACAAAGTTCTCTTTGAGTTTTTGGACTCCTACTACTAGTCCTCAGTCAAGCACAGCCACAGTTCTTCAGGGAGGCTGCACTGGTGTTAAGTGTGAGTAGAACGGGGCTCTTGCACTTTTCATAGATGTCCAGGTCCTTTAAGAACTTTTTAAATAAATACCAGAGCAGGCTGCCAGAAAACAAAGTTTTCATTAAATGATAACATCTTTCCAAACTAAAAACAGAAATTCTATTACTTATGGGAAGGTTCTAGTCCTACCAGACCACAAGGATCACAGTTAAGGTTAGTGCGGCCCAGCCATAAATGTTTGCCTTCTGCTAGCAATCAAGAACTCAGGCCATTAAATTCTCATCCACAGGTCATTTCACTGAAATGAAAAACACTTCATACATTTGTACAGATTGCAAAAGTGAGTTTTATTCTGCAGGCTCAGATCCTACACTTGCAAGAACTGAATGGCTTCCTAACCAGAAATTCCACCTGAACTCTGCTCTCAGTTAAAGTGTCTCTTTTCTCTTTGCCTTGGTTGGAGCGCTCCTGAATCTGGTTGTGCCCAAGGAAAGTGCAGACAGATGTTTTGACATTTTCCTGCACAGAGCTCCTCTGATACAATGCTGCTCTGGTTTACAGGCAGTGTTGCTGCTGCAGTCGCTACACACCTCCCAGCCATTCTCCTCTGCCAGTAAAAACAACCTGTCTTGCCTTTTGCCACTATGGCTACCCTAGTTCTTCACCCAGCATGTATCACACCAGGCTCCTCACGCCCAGAGCTTTCTCTACCACTATCCCTACCTTCTGCCTTCCAACTTTATAGTCCTTAACTCCTGCTAGCTATCTGCTCAGCTCTGCTCTGCAATCTCTGCTGTTTCAGTTCTCCAAAACCTTCGCAGCTGTCAGCAGTACCATCTTCTTTGGCCAGCAGCATCCTTGATACGTCTTCAGAGAAGAGCAATCAGGCAATAAGAATTGAAAAAAACACAGAATAATCCAATATTATACTGAAATATCATAGAGAAATTAAGAGAAGGCTTGATTGCAGTCAACTCTGCAGCAAGAAAATTTAATGCTCTGCTCTACAGATGACAGCAAAACAGGACCAAGAACCTAGCAATGCAGAAACTAAGAGGCAACATAACCACAAGGGCTTCTGAATTTCAGACACTCAACCAAGAATTGCAGGATGTTGTCTTCCTTCAAAACACTTGAATCAAAATTGGGTACTTGCTTAGAATAGTTGACAAGCTTGAACATGAATCAGCTCAGGGAAGTTCCATGCCTTCAGGGAAGACAGATAAAATGACTGAAAGCACCCTTCTGGAGCTCCCATCCATCACTGTGGGAGAAGGGATTAGACAGGGAAGAAACACAGGAACCAAAAGTAAAATATAAACCAAACAGTGAAATGCTAGAAACCCAATTCACATGTGTTTTTTCACAGGTCAGAGTTCTTCGTTTGAGTAAAGACCAAGCGACTGTAGAAATGACCATCCCTAAAGTACGTCATCTGCAAATCTGCCAATGAGTCTTCAATGAAAAATTAAATTTACACTTGTCAACCTTGATACACTTGTCTTTATGAAACTAGGAATGAAATGTAACATTGGGAGTAATCTTATCCAGTCATCTTAACTAATTTAGTTTTTGGATGACTTAGTTCATGAACAGTACAGAGATATTCTTGGCAAAGAGAGATGGCACCATAACTTCAGCCTTCTTAAAATTAACTCACACCAGCAATTCTCAGTAGTATCATCATTATCTGAGAAACTGTGCTCAAATGAAGAATCAATAAATAAATATGAAGAAGAAATTTAGGGAAAAAACGAAGTGCTATTAGCATTCATGGAGTATAATAAACTCATAATTCTCCAAGGCGAAGCAGTGAAGCCTGCATTTGCAAGCAACCACAGACAAGGAGGTGTGCAAAACTCATTCCAAATATAAGTTGGTTTAATATTTCAAAGACCCATTAGAGGGAACACAGAGCATTAGCAATATGATGGTTTGCATTCCTGATGTACAGTACTAGACAAATACAGTTGTATCTAGTAAATTACTCTCCTGGGAACAATTTCTGTTGGTAAAGGAGAGAAAATGTTATATTTTAAAGATGTTAATCACTTGCTTCTGGTTTAATTCAATCTAGACAGATGTATGTCCGGTGTGCATACAAAAATACAAAATACAGCTCATCTTCAAAACGCTGGGACCAATTGTGCACATGCAGCAAAGGTACTTTTTCCTCTAACAGTAGCCACCATAACTTGAACTGAACTGCTTAGGTGTTTAAAGGATTGGTGCAATCAAGTTACTCACTGGCAATGTTTAGCAAGGAGATATATGCAGTCATGTCAGGCACAAGTCTAGGGCTCTGATGCAGGAGCGAAATGAGATGAAAAAATTAGTTCATAGGATTTAGCATCATATTTAGAATTAAGTATGTGAATAAGTGTTTTCAGAGATTGTAACCTTGCCTCTGCCACTAAAACACTCCATAACCTTGAACAAGTCACATAAGACCAGACTTTCCACACACCTCAATGTCTAATTTGTACAGATTTCAGTCACTGGCAATTCTACTTGGCACCTAACTGCATCATTATATCTCATGATATCTTTAACACCACAACCCTCTCCAGGCAGTAGTCCTTTTATGCCTCAGTTTCTCTCCCTGATGATCATTACTTCTGACTGCTGAGCACGGTTGTCAAAATGGAAATAAGGCCAAGTTGTGCTGTTATATCACTTCATTATTCTCACAAAACAAGAACTGTGGGATTCTTCATGAATGTATTATGTATTACTTAACATCATCCTTCATCAGTACTGGAACAGCGCATAGTTACAGTGCATAGCGCTGTTTTGCTCATGTTGAAGTATGTGTCTTTATTCTACCACAAGCCACTACTGATATTCTTTCCCCTGTTGCTTTTTATTTCAGGTAGGTGGTTACTAGCTGCAATTGCAACTAAAAGCTAAGCTGTCTTAGACTGAAGGAGCACCTTGGACACAGGCAGAAACAGTCTCGGCTTTGTATTTTTAATGAAAATGCCCTTCATATGTGGAACAGACCTCAAAAAGGTCAGGGAGTGAAATATTAAGTGTTTTATAAATACAGACTGATGGTCCTGTCCAAACCATGTGCTAGAAAAACTCTTTCTGGCAGACAACCACCTTCAATCAGGAAGAGAGAGCAGAGACAGGACCATGAAGTAGGGGGATCTGTAATCACTCTAACAAACTTCTGAGATCTAGCCAATTTTTCCTTCCTTGTATTATATAAAGAGGCTCCCAAAAGCATCTCTTTCTGCGTTCCTGAAATTACTACATTATCCTGTCAAACTGAACTATTCAGACTGAACTTCCTACCCTTTCCTTTTTTGTTGTCTTTGGGGTTTTTTTTCTCTCTAATCTTTGATTTACTGTAAATCAGCATCATAGGAGATAAATAAGCAACCTTTAGGTGAAACAGCAGGCAAAATAACATGCATGTGGCCAGGCAACACAGCAAAGCAATTACCTGCCCAACAGGCCACCCATAGTCAGCAGCCCTTACGATGCTGGCCCCAAAGTGTTCCCAGATTCAGTTCGTAATCCTGCCTGTGAGTTGTGCAGATGGTCCTAACACCCACTCAAAACCTCTTTGAAGTTACCATGAAACTACACAGCCAGATAAGTTCCTTGGCCCCAGTTCTGTTTGCAAGAATGAGGATGTGGCCAAGGTCTCACTGGAGCTTGTTTCCTGCCCCTCAAGAAGACATGCAGAATCTTCTCCTTTCTCATACAGCTAGTCCTAACTGTCACAGCCGTATTTTAGAAACATCAATTTGATCTCTGAATCAGAACATTTTCATACCACCTAAGAAGTTTTCATTCTGTTATCCTTCCAAATACGGTTAAAGCTGTTTTTTCATTTTTACTCTACATCAATAACCTGCACAAGGTTTGCACTTGAAATGAAAAATTCTACTTTTAAAATAACAGTCACTGAGCACAGGACATTTGTTACCACTAAAATAAAGCCCTCTCTGTCTATGGGGGACCATAATTCATTCACTGATACATGCACCCACATTTTCTCCAGGGAGCTTCACAAATTCACATGCACTCCCAGCACTAAATTTTGCATTTCAATCTAGGCATTAGCTATAAAAGGTGTGTAAAACTGTAAGTAGTCAGACAGAAGCTGTTCCCTATCGGCTACATAATAAGCATCTTAGGTCGCTCCAGGGTATAAAATAATTCCAAAAGGGGTGTGGAAAAATTACACTGCATAAATTGATTCCAGATCCACCTGTTCCAGGTGCCAACAAGTATATTTTGTTAAAGCCATCTGCTTGTCTTAAAAGCTAACAGCTTTTGAAGACTATGGCACAAGCAATCTGCAAAATAGACACACTTCAGAAGACACAAACCCTTAAACTGCAAATGGCTTATAGATCATCCACATAGGACTTAGCCTGGCTATTCTGCAGGGCTGTAGACAGTATCTCTGTCTAACTTCTGAGCATACTCAGCACCAGAGCGTGTCCTCCACAGCACAGAGGTTTCAAGGCTACTGAGGATCCACTTGGCATCACCAGATCCTCATGTATGATTCCCAGGTAAAGGCTGCCTCGTGGGTTTGAAATCATTATTAAGCTTTCATGTGCAGCACAATATCCGGCAGAGATAAAACTGATGACTCTGGTTCTCCCCTGCAGGTTGCTACATCCCAGTTGGTCACATGTTCATAGAATCATAGAAACACAGAACCATAGAATCATAGAAGAGACCCACCAGATCATCGAGTCCAACTATTCCTATCAAACACTAAACCATGTCCCCTCAGCACCTCGTCCACCCGTCCCTTAAACACCTCCAGGGAAGATGAATCAACCACCTCCCTGGGCTGCCTCTGCCAGTGCCCAGTGACCCTTCCTGGGAAAATTTTTTCCTAATGTCTAGCCTAAATCTCCCTGGCAGAGCTTGAGGCCATTCCCTCTTGTCCTGTCCCCTGTCACTTGGGAGAAGAGGACAGCTCCCTCCTCTCCACAACCTCCCCTCAGGTAGTTGTAGAGAGCAATGAGGTCTCCCCTCAGCTTCCTCTTCTCCAGACTAAACAACCCCAGCTCTCTCAGCCGTTCCTCATAAGGCCTGTTCTCCAGACCCTTCACCAGCTTTGTTGCTCTTCTTTGGACTCTCTCCAGAGCCTCAACATCCTTCTTGTGGTGAAGGGCCCAGACCTGAACACAGTATTCAAGGAGCGGTCTCACCAGTGCCGAGTACAGAGGGAGAATAACCTACCTAAACCTGCTGGTCACGCTGTTTCTGATACAAGCCAGGATGCCATTGGCCTTCTTGGCCACCTGGGCACACTGCTGGCTCATGTTCAGTCGCTGTCAACCAACACTTCCGGGTCTTTCTCCTCCAGGCAGCTTTCTAGACAGATTTTTCCTAGTCTGTAGCTCTGCACAGGGTTGTTGTGCCCCAAGTGCAGGACAGTGCTGCACAATGCATTAAGTCGAACCTCTGAAACTGGCACTCTGCAATTTATTTGGCTTCCAGCAACGGCCTCACAGGGAGGATGCTATATAGTGAGACTAGCAAGCCCCCAAGCATTTAGCCTGATCAACAAAGCAGGTGATCCGCAGAGGTCATACACTGCTAGAGTTTGTGTTTATCATGGTCTGATCATGTAGCGTGCTGTTTCCCAGAGACATATTAACAAGAATGAAGAACATGTAGCACCTTGTAAGATTGAGCTCCTTCACAGCTGCATCTTGGAAGAAAACATCCTGTGCTCTCTCCACAAATGACCCTTTACTGAAAATCAATGAAATTATACAGATGGTTTGTAAACTCCCCGGGTGTTCACAATTCATTTGGGCACTAGGACTAGTGATCAGCATGTTTACTTATGATCTCATTTAAAGATCACTTAGAATTTAATAAAGACACACCAGTCCTTAACCAGCACAGTGCCTTGGTATATGCTTAATTGTAAGCACAAGTACAGCCCTGTCAGTCTCATACTCTGTAACTTGGTAACATCCTTCACATGTAAATTACCTCCCAGACTTATTACATTTCAAAACAAAACAAACCCCTTTGGTCTGTAGATACATACTTGGTAACAGTCATGCTTCTAGAATGTCACTATTCATCCACTTATCATCAGAAACCCCCTTTGAGTGATTCTGTATGGACCCGAAAAATGTTTGCTTTATAGGAGTGCTGAAGCAGAGGTAACTTTGGGACTCCCAGCACTGTAGTTAACGAGAACCTGCATACCTAAAGTCACAGTTGTGCTGTTGAAGCTCTGCTGCACTTTGCTCGCATGGTTTTAGCTTGGGGTAAGGAGTAACTGCTGTCATGCAGCATTTTTTTTTAATATATATAACAATGAGAACAAATACTGAGGCTAATTGTGCTTAAAGAATAAACTCCAGCAAGCAAAGCACTGTCCATACAAGTTGTAGTCACAAATACTGTCGAAGTTTGTATCTTATATTTAGGCAGCTCCCACTGAAACTAAGGAAAATTGCCACCATGGACAGAGATGGGATGAGTCCTGGTACTGGGCATGGTTGAAGAGTCAGCAGCCCACAGCATAAAAGGAAGAGAAAAATCCCTGCAATAAGACTAGCTGACATTCTCCTTTCAGTGAGTTGGGGTTTTTCTCCTTAGAAAGAAAAAAAAAGGCAACAGAACAATAACAAAGCACTGTTGACTTGATCCTCAAAGTCAACAACACTCATATTCAGATATGGCTCATTTCCAGGCACAGCAAGGATAGTGCTGTAATACTCCACAGTTTGTCTCCTGCACTCAATCACAAGCATTTCACCTAAACCAACAGCAGTTCACCTTTATAGTATTTAGTCTGTAAAAGGGAAGCCTATCACTTAAGACTGACTTTGCAATCTCAGCATTACTCAATACTACGCCTCCACTGCAAAACCCACACAAAGTAATTTCACCCCTACAGAACCCTTCTGAATCGCCTCCACCACTACTTGCAGATGATTAGATTTCCCTTTTTCAGTTTTACACTAGAAATCATATGGTTGGGCTTGATCTGAAGCAAGTTAAAATCCAGTTGCTAACTTCATGCCGGACTACACATAAACTCTGTATGTTGGCACTATCCTGGCAGTGCAACCTCTTCCCATTACTGTAACAGACTCCTTATTCCTCACTGCCGCCCCTCTCTTGGGGTCAGATCTGCACTTGTCACTGTAGCTCTTGAAGGCAGTGAGCAACACTGAGGAGACCTGGCAAAGCTGGTGTCTGTTGTATAGCTTTCCGATGACAGACCCTCAGCTTTCAGTATAAAAAGAACTAAGAAATTATAGTCTAATGATGCCAGGCATATAGACAGATAAAAGGTGAAAAGGCTTTAAAATGCATTTAAAAACAAATATTTTACAGAACAGATCAATGTATTTCTCTAGGCTGGAAACAAATTAATTCCAAAAGAAAGTTAAATTTAGAGAAGAATATGTTTGGGTTTCTTACTACAGAAAAGAGTGATGACAATTCCTTGAGGGCATTTATAAGAACAACAATCCAAAGCTAGGGCTTCATCATACTTCCCCTAAAATCACTGGCATAAGAACAGGTTAAGGTTACCGCTTTCAGCCTACTTAATGTGGGCAAAAGCAGCTTAACAATCATACAGCATTGTCTTTAATTTCCAAGCTTTCACTGGTCAAACTAGCATATGGAAGAGATGCAACCACAAAGCAAAATAATGATGGCTTTGATCCCGCATCTTTTACACAGTCAATTAACATCACTGATGTCTTTACAAGTAGTTACTTGAATAAGGGTTACTGGATAACACCCTAAATTCCCGGATCTGAGCAGATACAGCACACACCAGTACTCCAGGCAGAAAGGCAGCCGAGCAGCGGATTGCTTTGTGGTATTGTTTGATACTGCCCCCTTTTGCCAAACAGCAAGGCAACAGCCTAGACTTGGCATAGAAACTTTTCATGTCATGTATTTGTTTTCAGGAAAACATATTAATGCAGATGGTCTTATTTAACCCTAGCATGACTACTCACCTAATGAATCCTGGCTAAAATAGAAGCCCCTTGTTCCAGACGTGTGTAATATCACAGTGAGATTGCTCTCCAGGAAAATATTCTCTGACAAGGACCCATCATGTCTCAGCCGCAGTGAAGCAGGACTTTTACAACTGAGTCCAAGGTAGGAAGCAAAAACTATAAAGTCTGGGCGTATGTTCCCCTAGGTCAGCTGTCTGCCTGAAGAGTAAAGGGCAATCATTCTGGAGGACCAAAGCAATTTTATTAGGGCACTAAATTCATCTTACTGCAAAGCAACTAAAGTCCTACGGCATCACCTATATCGAGTTTCTATCAGCCTACACACATTCTGCTAAACCCATCCCCATGCCACCTTTTCCAGCCTGTATGAACTGAGCAGGGCCACCTTGTTAGAAGTCATTCCTTCACCCCTTGCATCTCTCTATTCAAGCCTTTTGTATTCTGGGGTTGTGCTTTTTTCACTCACTAGAGTTTGCACATTTTCTCCTCCCCGATTGCCCCAGCTCTTTGCAGGAAGGGAGGGAGGTCACCGAGGGCAGCCACTGCCAATTCCATCAGCCTAACGGGCTAGGGGGATGAACAAAGCAAATATCTAAATTCTGAATGGTAGGACCTCTCTCGCCATCATGACTTCAGTATTAACATGTCCCTGACAGGAGAGGACAAAAACTTAATCTCTCTAAGGAAAGAAAGCAAGATAGAGAGAAAAATACTGAAAACACAAAAGGCATAATACAAAATGCAGAGATCCCTTACTCCAGCCTACCTAGTCTACTTATTATCCAACCCAATCTGAACAGAAAAGTTTTAATCCAAAAGGGAGAAAAAAATTAAAAATATATGGATGATTCAAGTAGCTGTTTAAAAAGAAAGCCTCTATTTAAAAAAAAAAATCTGATTCAGTATCAGGAGGATTTTTCTTTTTCCCATTGCCACCTTCTCTGCAGTTTATGACCAGCTTTCTCCCTTAGGTACTCACAAATCACACAAATAATGAAGAGAGTACTTTTCTGTATGAGTAGCTTGTTCCAGCTGCTCTCACTCCTCCTCCTTGCCTTCACTTACCCGGGATGTCTACTGATCTCAAACAGCAGTAAGAATCAAAGCCCGTTACAACTTCTAGCTTAGCTGGTTTCTATTTTGTCCATAGAGCCAGTCAGCTTGGGGTCTAAGGCTGCCACCAAACCCACCCAGAGGCAAAGATCCTCTCACCACTCAGACTGTAATTTAGGAAAAGTACTTTCTGTAATGAGAGGGACATTTGTACAACAAAAAAAGAAACTTCACTATGATCCCAAATTGATACAGCCATACATAAGTTAAAACCCAAAAAAAACCCAAACAAACAAACAAAAAAAACCCCAGAGACCCACAGGACCTACCATCTACCATGTTCGGAGACCTTTTTTTAAGGACAGAAAATTATCGAAGAGCCAAGAGCGAGCCTTTAGGAATCAGATACCCTGCGATGCTTATGCTCCACCTAGAAACCCGTGAAGGGGCAGGTTCAGCCTTGGCAAACGCACCTTTTGTTTGTTTCCTCTGAGGCGGAACAGCCAGCTCGCTCCTGGGCTGCACCGGGGAGCAGATGGGAGCGCTGGAAAACACGCACCTCCAACTTTTGGTGTGGGTGTTGGAGCTGGATCGGCGAAGATTGTTTCTGGGAATCCCCCCCCGCTTAAGTTTCTAACAATACGCGGAGCTGAGGAGCCGCACCAGGCTCTCCGCCTCCCTCTCCCCTTCGCTTTTGATCTCCATCAGGACGTGAGCTGAAATTTAATGGGCCACCCCTACCACAAAGACAAATTACCAGATGAAGGAAAACAAAATCATTAATATCCCTTCGTCCGGGCTTCTACCCCCTTCCCTTTCGCCACAGCCCCGGCTCAGCGGGTTTAGGACGAGCCGGGAAGGTGGGAGAGAGAGAAAACACCTCGCTGCCACCTCCTCTCTATCGAACTGCAAAAACAGCGACGAAAAAAAAAATAAAAAGAAAGAAAAAGG
>WAAB01023257.1:812244-830018 GCA_013389865.1 Piaya cayana | reverse complement strand
CCTTTAGGAATCAGATACCCTGCGATGCTTATGCTCCACCTAGAAACCCGTGAAGGGGCAGGTTCAGCCTTGGCAAACGCACCTTTTGTTTGTTTCCTCTGAGGCGGAACAGCCAGCTCGCTCCTGGGCTGCACCGGGGAGCAGATGGGAGCGCTGGAAAACACGCACCTCCAACTTTTGGTGTGGGTGTTGGAGCTGGATCGGCGAAGATTGTTTCTGGGAATCCCCCCCCGCTTAAGTTTCTAACAATACGCGGAGCTGAGGAGCCGCACCAGGCTCTCCGCCTCCCTCTCCCCTTCGCTTTTGATCTCCATCAGGACGTGAGCTGAAATTTAATGGGCCACCCCTACCACAAAGACAAATTACCAGATGAAGGAAAACAAAATCATTAATATCCCTTCGTCCGGGCTTCTACCCCCTTCCCTTTCGCCACAGCCCCGGCTCAGCGGGTTTAGGACGAGCCGGGAAGGTGGGAGAGAGAGAAAACACCTCGCTGCCACCTCCTCTCTATCGAACTGCAAAAACAGCGACGGAAAAAAAAATAAAAAGAAAGAAAAAGGCCCTTTCGCCCCCACGACCCGCGGGGGATAAGCGAAGGGCGCAGAAACCCGCGCCCCGCGGGGCTGTGGGGAGGACAGAGGGGCTGCTGCATCCCCCGCAGCATCCCTGGACCCCCATCCCGGGACCCCCATCCCGGCCAGGGTGGGAAGTTTGCGCGCCCCCCTCTCCCCCTTCCCGGCCCGCGAAGCGCTTACGGGGTGCGGGGCTCCCGGCGCGGCGCTCAGCGGCGCATCGCGCTCCGTCTGCCGGAATAGCGGGGCTGGGCTGGGCTGGGCTCGGCTGGTCCGGGCGGGCAGGGGGCTCAGCGAGAGCCGCCCCGGGCCATGCGAGCGGCTGCGGGCAGCGCCCCCGCCTCGCGGCCGGAGTTGGGACCCGAGTCCTGCCCCGCGCTCCGCCGGCTCCTCCCGGCGGCTCCGAGCAGCGCGGCTCCAACTCTTTCCATCGGAGACCGGGGAGGGGAGGAGGAGGAGGAGGAGGCGGAGGAGGAGGGAAGGAGGAGGGAGCTAGGGGCTGGCAGCCCAAACTCGCTCACTGATGTCAACTAATAGATTCAAAGTTCAGCGGGGCTTTTCCTCGCCGGGACCCCGCGGGGGGGTGGCGGGGGGCGAGCTGCGGGCGGGCAGGTTCGGACGCGGCAAGAACGGGGAGGGAGAGGATGGAGGGGGGAGAGGCGCCAGGAGCCAGCGGCGGAGCGGCGCTTGTAGTTATAAATCCGCCCCCTTTCCTCCCCGCTGGAAGGGGCAGGGGCGGCGGCGTTGCTGGCGAGGGGAGCGAAGCGCGGGAGAGACGCTGCGCTGGGAGTCGCGCTGCCGCCCGCCGGCAGGGCTCGGGATGCGGGGCTGGGAGATGCGGGGCTCAGGGATGCGGAGATGGGGAACGCGGGGCTTGGAGATGCGGGGTTTGGGGATGCGAGGTTCAGAGATGCGAGGCTCGGGATTTGAGGCTCAGGGATGAGGGCCTAGGGGATGCGGGGCTTGGAGTTGGGGGATGGGGGGCTGGAGGATGTGGGGCTCGAGGATCCGGTACTCAATGATGCGGGGCTGGGGGATGAAAGGCTGGAGGATGCAGAGCTCGGGATGCGGCGTTGGGGGATGCGGGGTTGGGAGATGCAGGGCCGGAGGATGAGAGGCTTGGGATATACGGGGCTTGGAGGATGAGGACTTGGGGGATGCGGGGCTCGAGATGCGGGGCTCAGGGATGTGGGGCTTGGGGCATGCGGGGGTCGGAGATGCGGGGCTCGGAGTTGTTGTCTTGGGGATGTGCGCTGGGAGATTCAGGGATGCGGAGCTCGGGGCTGCCTCTCCCCTTCGCTGTGCTCAGCGGGTGCGAGATGAATCCGGGGAGGGAAGAGGCAAAGTTTTCGCACTCCAAAGGGAGGCGGCGGCGGAAAATCCGCGGATGCGGCAGCTGCGGGCTGGGGCCGCTCGGGGGAGCCGCTGCGGGGTAGAGAGGAGGGACTGTGGGGTCCAACTTGTTTGTGCAGCGCCTGCAGTGCCGGGGTGTCCCCCAGTGATGCACAGAGCGGTGCGCTCCGCGAAAAGATGCAAGGATGGTTTGTGCCGAGGGACAGGCAGTGAAAGGGTTAAAATGCATCTGGGCTGGTTTCGGTGACATTCACAAATCGCAAGATAAGAGTCTCAGTTATTTATCAGCCGAATCCCCAGACAGAATGGCCGGCAGTGATGCCGCTGCATGTGTACGTATAGAATGAGGCTGGGTTTGGGGTTTGTTGGTTTGTTTTTTTTTTTTTCTCCCATAAACTGATCCAGTCACTCGTGTTGACAGCGTGTTCCAGGGATATAAAACCAGTGTAATTGTATGATGGCTCATCACCGCCACGACAGCCAGTTCTGGTGGCAGTGGGTGTTCTCTCAGTTCATGTCTTGGAGAAGTAACAGCATAGACCCACTGAGATGATCATTATACAATATGTAATTATTTGCCTGTTCTTCATTTCTCAGTCCTTCCTTAATCAAGTAACTGTATCACTACATCTGCTCATGCAGTAACACATTTCTGGATACAGCTTGTATGAAACTGTCCATACATTATTTATATGTATAGTATTTTCAGTCTGATTTCCATTTTAAAATTTGCACCGGAGAGTTGAGGACAGGAAATGGGTACGGAATAATTGTGATGAGGCCGTGCAGTATGCTCAAAGACTTTACTCTGGCATAAACGTGGAGTCAGGCATAGCCTGGAAGGTGTTAAGCAGACCACTTCACACACAGTGATGCCACATCTGCCCTTCTTTTTCCATTCCTGTCCTGGAGACCTACAGAAAAAAAAACTCTAGCGATTTGTTGAGATAGCATCTTCTTAGTGTACTGTCTTAACTTACACGTGAATAGTAAATAACTGTCAGGCTCCTCCATTACCCTAATATGCAGCACGATATCCATCAATTTAGTAAATTAAATTTCAAATAATGATATGCAGCAGCCTGGGTGTTGGAAGCCAAACACGATGTGGGGCTGTACTGCTGTGCTGAGGCAGGTGGTTCAGTTATAGAAGATATAGGTTCAGTTATATAGGGATAAAGTACTTCACCAAACATCATAACTTCACATGTAATTTCCAGAAGACCCAGCCCAACCTTTCTTCCACCTAAGACTTGCAGGTGAAGCACTGAGTGCTGACCATGTAAACTAATGGGGGTTTTATTCACTATCTATCAACATTTCATAGAATCATAGATCCATACAATCACCAGGTTGGAAGAGACTCACCGGACCATCGAGCCCAACCATTCCTATCAAACACTAAACCATATCCCTCAGCACCTCATCCACCCGTCCCTTAAACACCTCCAGGGAAGGTGACTCAACCACCTCCCTGGGCAGCCTGTTCCAGTGCCTAATTACCCTTTCTGTGAAATCTTTTTTCCTAATGTCCCCTGTCACTTGGGAGAAGAGGCCATTTAAATATCTAATGGATAACACTTTTCCGTTATAGAAAAGATTGCCCTAAACTCTTGTTGTGTTTTCCCACTAATGCTTTGCTGTTTTCCCTGAAGCTGGCAGTACTTCTTGTTGGCCCTGAGGGTGCACGTGTTGCTCAGAGGCCCATATAAATGTATATAAATTCAAGTCCTGTAATATTTCCCTGGACACTCAGGTCCAGGCACTTTAATGTCGTTGCACAGCATGACCTCCCCAAAATCACTGGCCAGACAGGGAAACTATTCAAATCTATTTAGAAAAGGGCTTGTGATGCAAAGTGGTCCAGTTCTGATTCTCTGAAAAAGAGAAATTCCATGGGAGAAGTCAGGGTATGGCTTGTGAAGTGATCTATATCAAACAATTTGTTTTCAATATCCAAATCCTAAGTCTCACTTGGGAGAGAATATACCGGGTTCCTGTTCTGGACTTGGCAGAAACTTAGCCCTTGGCAAGACTCATCACAGTTGTTCGCAGAGGTTTTGAACGGCACCTCTGTCCGGAGCCACCCGTGCTGGAGAAACACCCTTCGCTCTGCTCTTCTCCTGGCTCGTCCCCCCAGACCCGCACAGGGGAGAGACGCGGTGTTCCTGGGGTCTCTTCCAGCCAGAGCAAAGCGTAGTTTCACCAAGAACAGGGGCGTTTGGCGGAGCCTGAGCCCTGCCCGGGCCGGCCTCTACCGCTAGGTGCTGCTAGCGGCTCCCGAAGCGCCTGCCCAGCCCGCCATCCCTGCATCCCCCGTCTCCCTGCATCCCCTGCATCCCTGCATCGCTGCATCGCCACATCCCTCATCCCCATACCCCCCGCATCCCGTATCCCCACATCCCCTGCATCCCCCACATCCCCTGCATCTGCTGTATCGCTTCATCCCCCACATCCCATGCATCCCTGCATTGCCACATCCTCTGCATCCTTTAAATCCCCTGCATCCCTGTATCACTGCATCCTCCACATCCCCTACATCGCCACATCCTGCATCCCCACATCCCCTGCATCCCTGCATTCCCTGCATCTGCTGCATTGCCTCATCCCTCACATCATCTGCATCCCTGCATTGCCGCATCCCCTGCATCCCTCCCATCCCCTGCATCCCTGCATTGCCACATTCCCCACAACCCCAGCATCTGCTGCATCCCACATCTCCACATCCCTGCATCCCCTGCACCTGCTGCATTGCCTCATCCCCACAACCCCCTCATCTCTGCATCCCTGCATCCCCCTCATCCCCCACATCCCTGCAGGGACACCCATGGAGTCCACTCCATGGGCTCACAGCCATGTGTGATCCTGTGCATGGCATCTGCCTGTCTGCCTGTCTGTCCGTCTGTGCAGCACGCGTGTGAACTGCTCACATGACCAGAAGCAGGCCTGTCACCACATCCCCTGGAGGTGGCTGGGGAAGAGAATTTTGTGGGGAGCAGGGGTCAAACCCATCACTCCCACTGCCTGCAAACACACTGAGAAGGACAGAGTAGTTCAACAGAGCAGGGATGGAAGCTATGGGGTGGAAGAACAAAGGTTCAGAGGGATGGGAGGACTTGAGGCAGGAGAACAGGTGTGCTCCTGGATACTGGTGGGGACAAGGACTTGCAAGTGTAGAACTGAGACCTGTGGGGTGAAGGAGAGATCAGACCTAGGCTCACTGTGAGTTGGGGCATACACAGGCAGTGCCCTGAATCGTGGCAAGCATCACATTTTGCAGCTGAACCAGAGTGGCTGTGTCAATCTGCATCCACACACAGAAAATCAGGCAGTTTATGACTGAACTCACTGCAAAGACCTGCTTGAACTCAAGCTGTTCTGAGCATTCAGATAACTTTGACTGGTAGATGTTTTAAGGGGAGATCCAGAGGGAGATCTTGACTCTGGTCTCATCATCTGGAGGCCAGGCAACAACATTCACCCACTCTTGATCCCCGGGCCACAATTCCACTGTAGTGACAGTCTCATTAGAAAAGGAATTTTGCTGTAGGTGGCCAGACCATTTCACAAGGACCAAGGGAAGGGGAAAGTGCATGGGTCAGTGGCAAAAATATAATGCTTAAATTAATAGCTGGGCACATACGTTCAGCAGTCACTTCACTAGCCTACTACAAGTTTTTATTTTCTCGTAACACTGCAGGAGGGAAAGCAGGGTTGCCATGAGGAAAACAGTTGAAATATACACAGCGGAATATCTTTATGCTGATGGAAGTGACTGACCCAAGTGGAGCCCAACTGCCCTTCTGGATGGTGCAGTGTTTTCTCAAAAGGGTAAAAAGCATATTTTTAAACACAGTATCAGCAAATTCTCAAAAGCAATGGCATGCAGCAATAGTGCTAGTAAGCATTATCCTGAATCCTGAGATCTAGATCTGAAGACAAATGGCCATTAGCCATAAAATATTTAGGTTTATGGCTTTTTTCTTGAATTTAAAATAGGTTGTTAAATAGTCACAGCTGTGGTTTCCGGGCTCAGTCTGGTGGGGACAGTAACATTTTAATTTATACTAAAAAGGAGGCAAAGTTAAATCCATGACATGAACTAAGAGTCATATGATCTGAAAGCAAGAGAATACAAATGAGCTCCCTGGAGAGAAGAGGCTGTGATGGAACAAATAGAATAATACAGAGGGATGACTTGACACTATCACCGGAGCAACTGTATTTCACTTCTTTGGAAAGAAATGAAATGAGCTTAAATTGGGACAACTGCTTTATTTTCAGAGAATTACATCTAAAGCCTCTACTGCCTACAGACAAGTGATATACAATTGTTTCTCCCCCTGAAGCCAGGTACTATTAATTGCCAATTTTCATATGTCACTCGACATGACAAAGTCAGCAAATGTCATCTTACTTAAGAGAGGCAGGCCTGAGTGTTCCCACTGAGTCTTACAGATGTAAAAAGTTCCCTGTTTGCAGACAAAGACTCATGACACATAAAAGTTGAGATAACTACATGGTGTACTGGGAGGGAATGTTAACCTGACACATTGTCATTGCCCAGCGAGCATCACTGCTGAGGTAAGATGTACAGCACTTAGCAGTCACCTACTTGTTGGCAAATAAAAGGAGCACTGAAAAAATTAGTTTTTAACAATGCCATTAGAGCTTTTTATATGACATCAGAAACTGCTTTTCCCCCTCTTCTAACTCAAGCTCTAAAGCCTAGAGGCTGTGTTTATTGGAAATTACTTCTGCCTCGAGACTGGAAGTGTAAAATCTAGCACTGGACACATTTGTAGTACTCCTAGATATATGTTATGCAAAATATGTAAAATTCCTTGGTAAATACAAGTAGGATTTTTTTCCCTGGGGAGTGTAAGTACCTTTACAATGAGACTTAAGCTTTAAATTAAAGACATGTTTGGCACATAAGACGTCTTGCTGAACACTCTGTACAAGAACTAGATTTGAATGGAAAGTGAATTCAGGACTGTTGACAGCTTATCTACTGACTTCATACCCAACCTTAGGCAATTTAGCTGAAAGATGAGCTCAACACTGTGAGTTCCCATTACAGCTGTTGCAATATCTTGCCCTATTCTAATTTTCCTTTTAAAAGCTCTGTTAAAGAGTTTTACAGGGGCCCACTTATACAACAAACTTATATCCTGTGAGATGTGCTGAAAAGTCTGTGTCTAAATGTGAGCAGGTTTTGAAAGTATTAGCATTCCTTCTTCCACCCCCTTAGATGATGACCAATGTCTTGATAATGCAACTTGCAGTGTCTGATTTGGAAAATGCAGTTCTTATTGTACTGGGAATGTGGAACATGCTGGTAAAACTGAATATCTGTTCAGTAGATCACAATTCTCCTGTAGTATTTGGAACTCGGGACACCTGGAAAGCCATTTTGAGTACTTAAGAAGTTCATAACACACATTTAATACACTGTCCTTTCATACTTGTGTGTTTTTAATGAACCTGACTAAAAACTACTGCACCTACTCAATGTGAGGTATTCAGATGTTTAGAATTCAGATCGAAGCCAACTGAGTTTCAAATCTCACCCCCTTTGGCTGCAGGGCTGTTTAAACTAACAGGTCAGGAGAAAAAAACTGTTTTTTAAAAATGAAACTCTTTTTAGTCTTCTCAGTCAAAATGTGAATGGCTTTTAAAAGCGTGTTTTCATCTTTAACCAGGGGCCATTTCGTTTAAATTTCAACCCACTGTTTTGCAGATTTGCACAGAGGTATTGAAAGTAAGGGCCTAGAGAAGAAGCTTTATTGCAGTTTCTCCTATGATGGTCATGACTGAGTAACAAAGTCTTTCCTCTCTTAAGAATTAGGCTAGAAATAGGCTAGGACTAGAACTGATGCAGACAGATCCGTGATCTTCAGTGGTTTCAGTTTCCTAGGTAGGGTAGGTACAATTTCACAGGTTGAAACATTTCTCAACAATAAAGCTGAAATGTAACCCAAAACCAAACCGCTCTGCCTGCTGCTTTAGGATAAGGTAGCTTAGATCTGCATATTGCAGAATACGATGGAAGGACACGCATTAGGGAAACCTGCTTCTGAAGTATGGAGAGATGGAGGTCTCCCACAGAGAGCTCGCTCTGCCCTCTTCACTGCCTGATTCGCTGTAGCAAGGTGCCTTCTTCTCTCCCACACGAAAAGAAGGCTGATGGAAGCAGTTTTGTGATGAAAGGCAATCTTGGGCTGAGGTTGAGCTGTCTGATGAAGAGCTAGTGGTATGTGGAACATGAGTATTTATTGCTATTTTATCTTTGGTAAACCTAAACACCAGGAAGAGGTTGGGCTGGGTGTTACTGCAGTGTGTGGCCTGTTTTTGGTAAAGAAAAAAGTTGGAAGAGACAGGCACCGTTTTCCTTGCAGTACTTCAGCAAAGAGATCATGGGATACCACAAACATTGCAGTAACAGAAAGCGAAGAACACTGTTGCATTAAAGTGTACACTGCATTTCTTCCTAATGGGGAGTGTCTGCTTCCCTTCACTGGCACAGCCAGGAGTGTCAACAAAGAAAAATGATCACAGCAGAGTGGGCTAGTGCACTAAGAGAGAAGCTTTCTGCTTCACATTTTCAGCAATTAGCCACCCCATAGCTTTTCCAAAACTTCACATCCTTCCTTCAGCTTGGCCATCAGAAGATATAGTGGTGGTATCTCAAATATAAGGTGCAACAGCAAAGCAAGCAAGAGTTTCATAATGATAGTACACAGTGCAGGTAGGGGGGTCAGAGCGGACAGGATCAGGTATGGAGTCATAGCTATTGAGCAGTGCGATCTTTCTACTCAGGTAATTCCAACCACTTCAAATTTATATGTATATAATTATATATTACTTATTATCTATTTTGTATTTCTTTTCCACATGAAGCTGTTCATCAGAAATACCTTTACTAGATAAAAACATATTTAGATATGTATAATCAAAATACAATTACTATATATATATGTATATTTATAACTAGTATAATATGTGCTGCAAGATATATTGTATATTCAGTCTAGTCTGGCAGCCAAAAATTTTCCATGAATTCTGGTCAACAATTATCAAGAACTCTATTCCTGCCAGATAAGCTGAAAATTAACACTTGCTGACTAAGCCAATATGTTACTCTGCTGCTGTGCCATATGGCCTTGGATGCCGAGACACAACACAACTTCGTCAAGTGATGCCCAAACTGGAGGAGTGGTTGATATGCTGGAAAGGAGGATTTTTATTCAGTAGAACCTCAACAAAGTGGAGGAAGAAACTAGCAGGAATGCCATGAATTTCAACAAAGGCAAACGAAACGTCATACATTGGGGTCAGAAGTTTCCTGTGCACCAGACAAGGCTAAGGGCTGAGCCAACAGCCCCATAGGTTGAGTTTAGGGCTTGCAGAACAGCAGCTGCTACAACTGCAGAGACTCCAGGCTGCTGAGATAGCTAAGGGACTTGAACACCTCATGTACAAGAAGAAGCTGAGACAACTGGAGATGAGAAGGTCAAGAGGGGACACAGTTGAAGTCTTCCACTACCTAAATGCATTGGAGAAGACAGACCCAGGTTTTTCTCAGGGGTGTACAGCAAAAGAACAAAGTCACAAGCTGCAACAAGGGAAATACTGATCTGAAATACAGACAAAAATAATCTCAGTGGGACTAGTGCATCACCAAGACAGGGGGCCAGTGGGTCTGTTCCGTCTCCACCATTGGAAATCTTCAGAACTTGGCAAGGCTTGGAGAAACTTTGTCTGATTTTGAAGGTAGCTGTGGACTGCAGACCTCCAGATGTCCCTTCCAACTTAAATTTTTCTATGAATCTACAAGTGTAAAATTCAGTTCTGCAAGATACCAAGTATCCTTTCCATCAGCAGTAAAGGTGCTTGGAGCTTGGTCAGGGGTCAACAGAATTGGCTTATTAGAGCAGTGACTGATCTAAATCTCAGCTATGATTTCATTCAGGAGGTAATCAGGTTAAGTGCGATCAATTATTTGATTGCCTGTATGTTATATTCAGATTGTCATAACAGGCTGAGATGTACAAGGCTGAATTCTCCTCTTCCTTTCTTCAAAAATGTGAGATTCAACGGTGATAAGGAAGGAAAAAACACAGAAAACTGTGTTTTCCTCTGAACAATGAATGGAACTGCTATATTACATGTAAATATTATCACTTGTCTATGATACAATCATTTCTACAGTGAGCAGGGCAAATCTCACTAATATTCTTCCCTCATCAAAACACACAGGGTTACCCATACAAGTAAAGGTTTGCCGGCATGAAAATTAATTTGTGGTAAGGTGTTTCAAGTTCTAAATCATGTATTAAATTACTTCTATTGTACAAGTTTAACTTCATTTTCCAAGCTAGTCACATGCAACGGAGATGAAGTAATGTAGGTATTCCAGCTGCAGGAGTGATTAAGTGCTGGCACCTTATAAAACTAGATTTGTAAGTCAGATCCTTGGAAAGATCAGTGGTTTGTGTCCTGGATGTCATGAGACCAGAGAGGTGGAATATTGGCTGAAGATTAGGTTTATTCTTGTATATGTGCTTGAAATATTTAGGCAGACTAGGATAGAAATCAACTTGTAGGGTTACAAACCCTCATCCAGCCAGGCAAAAAAGTCCTAAGCAAGTCCATTTCATGTGTTCAAAGAACATAAATATCGATTTATCCTTGAACAGTGGCCCAAAGTCCCATTAAAGTTCTAGGAATGATGGTGATATCCAAGCACTTGCTTAACGATAGGCGTGTGCTTAAATGCACTGATGACCTGTGGTGTTTTTACTTGTATACCTCTTTTTTTTCACTTGTACACCTCTGTGTAACAAATAGGGAGCTACCACCAAGTTTGTTAATATTACAGGCGTTTCTGCACGAAAGCATACACTGACAGTTTTGATTTTGCCACAGAAGAAAATGAGATTTCTAATATGAACTGTCTGCTTAGGTCTGATGAAATCAGAGAATTTATCCACCAGTTTCTGTAGGGTCAGATTGGACTATAAACATTAATTCTCATTAATAAATTTATTTGGACATTTAAGAGGCTTGGGTTGAAATGTAACAACCTCTGAACAACCTGATTGGGACCAGTAACAGACGAAGCTAGACTGAGATACCAGTCAGTGCCTTTCCCACTCTCAGGAGCTTTATCCTTTACTGTTTGTAGGTTTACCTGTTAATACTCATCATGATTACAGGCTCTGACTCAAGAGCTTTCATTAATCACCACCTAAGAACACTGCATCAGGTAAGCAAACATATCAGATGCTGAGCTGAGGCAGCAGTACTTGCTTCAAACTGTCATTTGCTCCTGACATAACAAGGGAAAAGATTATACAGCCGAAGTACTAATAATTTTTCACTGCACTGTTCCAAACAAGCTTTTGAGTTTGCTGCCACATTGCTACAAATGATGATGCTGAGGGTTCCTGAAGTTCAGTGATTGGCACTGAAACACACATCCTCTATCTTACTGCATGTCTGGAATTATACCAACTCAGAGTTACTCAAAGGTGCTCAGCTGATGAGCCCAAATAGCAATGTTAGAATTTGGATTCTTCTCCCAAAGTTTGGGAGTTAAGTTTGTCTGCTAGTTTGAAAGCCAGGTAGGTCTAAAGAATCACATCCTCTGATAGATCACATCCAGCTGTGAGGAGCAGCTGAAGGCCTTCATTTTATTAAAGTTCAGGTTCACTTTAATCCAGGTTTTCACCTGTAATTCAACCCTACTTCTTCCTCTGAATAGCAGGAGGAAGCTGGGCAAGATCTTAGAAGCAGGTATTCAACAATTAGCAGTTCAGTTTCCAGGCAGTCACTGTTGCTGACTTAGAAAATGCAGCAGTCCTCAAACTATAATCTACTAAATTGCTGCTGCCATAGTGGTAAAGCATCTGTCAGTCTCAGAGACATGATGTCTTGCTGCTGCTTGGAGCTCAGGTCAAGATTAATTCTGTTTTTTGGGTTTTGGGGTTTTTTATCAGCTAGCCTCCAAATTAAGCACACTTCTTCAATGTCTTTTGTTGATGGGTATCTCTGATGAAAATCCAGCTATGAGCAAATTTTCAGCCGATGCTGAAAACAAGAGGGCAACAAACAAGTGAGAAGAGAGAATCAGCATGTGGAGTGACCTGGGTAGAAAACTAAATGCTTGTGTGCAATAGAAGAAGAGTCCACAATAACCAGTGTAAAATCCCAAAACTTCTGGCAAGAGAATGCTGCATGATAGAGCGCAGCAAAGCAGATGCACACTTGCTGAAGGAAGCTTGTTTTCATGTTGTTTCTTAGTGCATGTTGGAAAACAGTAAGAAAAGGACTGCGACACTGTCAGGAAAAACAGAATCCATGAAAGGTCTGAGGCACAGGCTGTGGCATTATGGTATTCAAAAATTATGAGTTACTGGTTATATACACCATGTGGTTTGAGCAAGAGAGAGTATTTTTCATGCAATGTTCAAACTTCCACAGTGGATCATGCAGCAGCTGCTGGTTTTCAGCCTAGAAATTACTGCACTTCCATGGTAGGGAAAGGGATCACGATGACTCCTGAAGTGCTTGGGCATTTTGTTGGGTAGAAAGGAGTTAAAAGCACATAAAGAAATACGTTTCTGACGTATTACCTTTTACACAGATGTGCTTAATGGGCAAAGCACAATACAACTAATGCAATCTTTAAGGCTCAACCATAAATTCTTCAAGGTCACAAATTGTAATCTGTCAACTTTGAAGAACCACATCTTGCTGCTCAAACTGGCAACAAGCCAGTTGGTATGAATGGCAGTTTTCTTTCCATGTTCGCATACTGTACCTTTTATGTGGATTTTGTCTGAACTTATAAGTGAGTTGTCACAGGATTCCATGCCCTGCTTATTGTTTGCTGTGCTAATACACTGGCACATCCAGAGGTGATTTTTCACATGTCATCAGTAATGTTATAACACCACATTGGTTTTGTAACTACAAGCAGCTACCTAAGTGATGAAGGATTCCTGTCTCCTTTGCATGCAAAACTAAAAAAGGAGGGCAGGAGAGGGGCAGAACAAAAGGCTATGTACAAGATAAAAGAGCAGGAAACCTGAATTAATTTGTGGAAGCAATAACATTTTTGTCAGTTATTCCTCTTTCTTGAAGGATGGAACCTCTCTGATTGAAAGATGTTCAGGTCAGGTATGTTTTCATTTGTCAGCAGTTAAGCTGGTGTAGCCTGTGTAAAATCTAAAATCACATGCCCTTTACAAACATTGTTGTTTTTCATGGCTGCACTCTGCCTAGAGTGTAGAAATTGTCATATGTTATCAACTTGGCAATCTGTTCAGATCAGTATCCTCTCTAATAGTAGCTTAAGAGGGCAGTGCCAAAATCTAATACATATACTTTTTTCTCTGCTTTAAATCTCAAATTAATCTCTTGAGAGACTCAACTCTTCCCTGGAGCACAGGCTTTAAAATCTCTCTGAAATCTGATATAAATTATGCCCAATTTGGGCGATCTTACTATAACATTGCTGACCAAGCCCCCTTCAGTTTCTTTAAGGTCTTGGCCATAGTGGCTTCCTGTGACAATATGTTCCACAGCTAAAGTACATACTCAATAAAAATGCTTATTTTAATCAGATACTTCATTTTATGGAACTCTGTGATATTTATTTTCATTTCTTGCCCAGTTATGGCAGCAGCACACAGCCCACTGCCTGGGGATTGGGTGATCTTTCAGGTCTGAATGCTTTGAGCAGCCTCCTGGACCTCCTCCACCTGCCCAGCCCAGGACTCCACTCCAGCCCAGCCCATGGTCCTTGGTTCCTGCACCAGTGATATTGCAGCAGCACTGTCCTCCAGCTCCCCACAGCTCCACCCATGGGTCCCACCGATTTGGGTTCCTGTCCACAGGGATGTTCCTGATGTATGGGGCTGGATCAGCCCTGCTGCCCCTCTCTCAGGGATATGATTTAGTAGTGGACAGGTACAGTTGGGCTCAATGATCTCAAAGGTCTTTTCCAACCTAGCAGTTCTATGATTCTGTGATTCTCTGGTTCTTTTCAGGGAGGCTGTGTCCTGCCACCCTGGCAGCACCTGCCAGTCTCCAGGGGTAAACAGCTCATATGGATCCCTGGCACCCATTCCTTGTGAAGCGGAACCGCAAAACTGGCTTTTTCTTCCCTTCTCCAAATCTTTTTTTATGAAATCCACACAGAAATCTATGAATGACTGCCCCCTTCTTCCCCAGCCCAGGCTGGCAGCCTCCAGGGACTGTGTTCAGTGCTGCCTCCTTTGGGCTTTCCAGCAGTGCCCCAATATCTTTCTGTCCCTTCATAACTGATGAAACCACCTCTGGATCAGGTGAGCAGCAACAGGGACCCATTGCCCACCCAGAGAGCTCCTGTAACACTCAGGAGGGATAGTCTCAAGTTTACCCGTAAAGCCCCAGGAAACATTTTTGTAGGTCCTCTGAAAAGGAGGCTGAGGGAAGACCTTATTGCTCTCTACAACTACCAGAAAGGAGGTTGTAGGGAGAAGGGAGCTGGCCTCTTCTCCCAAGTGACAGGGGACAGGACAAGAGGGAATGGCCTCAAGCTTCACCAGGGGCGGTTCAGACTGGATACCAGGAAGAATTTTGTCACAGAAAGAGTCACTGGGCACTGGCAGAGGCTGGTACCAGGTAGGTGGTTGAGTCACCACCCCTGGAGGTATTTAAAAGACAGATGGATAGACAGGAATATTTGGACTCGATGATCCAAAAGGTGTTTTCCAACCTGGTGATTCTATGATTCTGTGTGGAGCTCTGAATACCATGATCTTCCTACCATCGCAAAGATGACCGAAGCCTGTGCCTCCAGGTGTTACCTCCTCCTGGGTGACAGCCACCAAGGAGCTCCTGACACAGCAGCAGGACCCAGCTCTGCTGGTCTCACCCTCCCTTCACCACTGCCCAGTGCTGTCAGGGCACCATGCCATGTCCTGAGGGAAAGGAGGTGCTGGGCAGGCTGAGGGAAAATCCTCCAGCTCATAGCTTTTTGGCAGAAAATACACTATCATGCATGCAGCCTTGCCACACTGGGCTCCACCTCAGGGCAGGTGACTCATGGCTTTCTCTGTCTGGTAGCTCCTATAGCCTGGAGAAGAGGACGCTGAGAGGAGACCTCACTGCTCTCTACAACTACCTGAAAGGAGGTTGTGGAGAGGAGGGAGCTGGTCTCTTCTCCCAAGTGACAGGGAACAGGACAAGAGGGAATGGCCTCAAGCTCCACCAGGGGAGATTTAGGCTAGACATTAGGAGGAAGTTTTTCACACAAAGGGTCATTGGGCACTGGCAGAGGCTGCCCAGGGAGGTGGTTGATTCACCTTCCCTGGAGGTGTTTAAGGCACGAGTGGACAAACTCCTGAGTGGCATGGTTTAGTGTTTGATAGGAATGGTTGGACTCGATGATCTGGTGGGTCTCTTCCAACCTGGTGATTCTATGATTCTATTATTCTATGATAAGGCTGGGCAGCTCTGCCAGCTCAGGAACACCCTCATGCAGGGCACCTCTGGTGAATTTTGCTCATGCTATTTGTTTGTCAGCACAGATAACAGTATCAACACACTCTTCCCTTCAAAATTCAGCCACTTTTTGGCTGAAATGGCCAGAGCTGTCAGTCAGTAAATGTGAGTTGTTCTCGGATCCAGGAGGCTTGTCTCTCAAGCAAGAAAGGTACATGGTTTTTGCTCTACGAAGCTTAGGTTTCGTTTCATATCTGCTTCACAAAGCAGAAAAGTAAGAATAGATTTGTTTTATTCAAGAAACAGACCCACAGAGAGGAGATAATTTTCACAAAAAGTCAATCCAGCTCTTCTCAGTTGTGCACTAAAGCTGTAGCTACAAGCTCATCCTTTCTCTTTGGTGGCAGTTATCTATCTAAATGTGTTTTCTCTAGTCTAATTCAGTACATTGTGCAAACTGAGGTGGTCAGTCCATTCTAACTGCTCTGGAATCAGGTTTTGTTCCGTTTTTAAATAACATTGAAACAAATTCATCTGTGAGCTATGGATTAAGAGCCAGTGTGGATTTGGGCCAATGTACTTGAATACATTCATGAAATTTCAGTTCATCCTTGCTGTCTTATCTTCAAGACAATTTACAACTCTTTCTTTTTTTCTTTGTTGTGTTTCACTATTATATGTAAATACATATAATACATCCTGATTTTGTTTGCATGTTAATTGTCTTTCTCAGGAAAATAGATCAATAATTCATTGGTGAATAAGAGACAGGCTGGTATTGGAATTATGCCAGATCTAACCTTAGGTCTTCTCCGTTTCTTTATCATCTTTGAGGGAAAGAGAAATAAAACAAAGAGCAAAGAACACTTAAAACATGTGATAAATTCTTCCCTGTAACAAAGAGCATTCAGGAAAACTCTTTCCTTTCCAAGAGCATCTTTGATTTGTTTGATACAGTATTGATGTCACGTGCACTGAGGTCATTTTGAAAGGAAAATGACAAAACAATGACTTTTGTATGATAATTAAATGTAACCATCGACTCCTGCCAGTCAGGACCATGTTTGAAAATCTCAGCCGCAGAAGAACAAATTCCTGTCACCTAGAACAAAGGAGGAACTCTTTCACCTAGAAATGAGTAACAGGCTATTTCAGTCTCTGCAGCCAGACATAAAAGAGAAACAGTCAGTACACTGCAATTATTCCATGCATCATAACCTCTATGGCTATGAGCACAGTAAATGTAGGTTGATCATTATTAACTTCCAATTTTTCTGAAGAATCAACTTAAGTAACACACATACTAGAAAATAAACTCATTAGAAGACAACAGCACCTAAAATTTGGAAATTTGGGTTTCTTTTTTTTCCCCATAAAAGGTCTTTCTCCTGCTATTTCCTGTATTGTCTGGTTAAGTATTCTTGGTAAGAGTTTCATGGTAAAAAGGAGAAGTTAAGGAGACCTTTTTTAGATAGAATAGGCTGAAATGACAGTGAAAATGAAAAATATTTTGATTCCTAAACATAGCTGCCTCCTGGGAAACGTAGTCCAGTATTCATTGTAGGTTGGATCCACTGTCAAAAATAAGTAGATCAACATACCCTCCTCTTTCACTTTATTTGAATAGGGAAATGTTGCATTGCAGAAGTCACATGGCCACAACACACCAAGGGATAATACAGCCTAAAATGAAGAATCTAAGACAATCAAAGTATATATGAAATTCTTCAACAATGTTAAAAAAATCATAACAGCTAGGGTAACAATCAGCGCTTCTGCTGCCATTTTCTGCAGAAAAGAAGTACCATTGATCAAGAACCAGACTAGTACTGCACTTTTATTTTTTGTCAGATTTGCTGTTGATAAATTGAGCAAACACTGCTCTGCCTGCTTCTTTCTCAGGTTAAATGACAGGGATTTCTCTCTCTAACTCTCAAACATTAATTACACTGCAGAGAAGCATTTATGGTCACGATCATGCCTTTTATCAGAGATTGCTTCCCCAAAAACTTAATGGTAAAGGCCCTCTTGGAGAGAAAAGAATTTTTTTCTCAGAAAAAATCTAGAGGAGAAAATTAGAAATCTAGAGGTCTTCTCAAGATTCTCAAGATTTGTATCAGAAATGGTGTGACCAGCAGGTCCAGGGAGGTTATTCTCCCTCTGTACTCGGCACTGGTGAGACCACTCCTTGAATACTGTGTGCAGTTCTGGGCCCCTCACCATAAGAAGGATGTTGAGGCTCTGGAGCGTGTCCAGAGAAGAGCAACTAGGCTGGTGAAGTGGCTGGTGAATAGACCTTATGAGGAGCGGCTGAGAGAGCTGGGGTTGTTTAGCCTGGAGAAGAGGAGGCTG
>WAAB01023257.1:726771-809225 GCA_013389865.1 Piaya cayana | reverse complement strand
CACAAGAAGGATGTTGAGGCTCTGGAGCGAGTCCAAGAGAAGAGCAACGAAGCTGGTGAAGGGGCTGGAGAACAGGCCCTATGAGGAACAGGTGAGAGAACTGGGGTTGTTTAGTCTGGAGAAGAGGAGGCTGAGAGGAGACCTCATTGCTCTCTACAACTACCTGAAGGGAGGTTGTAGAGAGGAGGGTGCTGTCCTCTTCTCCCAAGTGACAGGGGACAGGACAAGAGGAAATGGCCTCAAGCTCCGCCAGGGGAGATTTAGGCTGGATATTAGGAAAAAGTTTTTCACAGACAGGGTCATTGGGCACTGGCAGAGGCAACCCAGGGAGGTGGTTCATTCACCTTCCCTGGAGATGTTTAAGTGATGAGTGGACGAGATGCTGAGGGGCATGGTTTAGTGTTTGATAGGAATGGTTGGACTTGATGATCTGGTGGGTCTCTTCCAACCTGGTTATTCTATGATTCTATGAAAAGCATAGACACGGGAACTCACAGTGGAGCAGATCTTGTGCATGTGGGAAACAGAACCTTCTGGCTCCATGGCCTCTTAAGGAGTATTTTGACAGTTCTGGGAACAGTGTGTCCAGCTGAAGACTTAGAGCAGGGTCTGGGAATTTGGCAACAAGAGGTTAAAAATGGGGAATGTGGTTATCTTTTTTTTCACTGTAGTGGTAAATCTCCATTTCTTAATGATGCTTAGGACCTTGCACTTTCTGTCTTTCCATAGTAATGTCTCAGACACGTGCCTCATTGTTTCCCATGCTAGCTGCCCATATGTACTGCTTTCATAAATTCAGAGGGCTATGGCGCACTTGAAATCTGCAGCATTTTTCACTGTCAGTCCTTATTTCTTAGGTCACACTTGCTGCACTGCCTTGCACTTTTAGTGCTACCAGTTGCTTCTTGTCATTGCCAAGCGCCTTCAGCAGGTGCTCAGTTTTTCTGCTGTATAACTGACAGAAGGGGCAAAAAAGCAGGCATTTCACCTATATTCTTTGTGCAGAGCACGTGGGAAAATGAGCTTGAGGTGACCCCATTAGCCTCAGCTAAATCTCATTCTGTTGCTTTTTACTAGTTCAGCTGGACAATGCCTTATTAGTGTCTCAGAGATGTCCCCTTCTTCTATTTCATAGACTTCTCTGTCTGTACAGATCTTGTTTCAGTAGCTGTTTTATTACCACGTTATCCTTTCTCTTACTTTTATATATATATTGCTTTTTCTGGTTGCTGCCAACATGCAACTTGTTTAAAAAATAAACAAAACCCAGATCCCAGCTCATGTCACCCCAATAACCTCTACTTCATGGTTTTGTCTCTAGGGTCTACTGCTCATGACATCAAGTCACTTCATAAAATTGAACTGGGTTTGATGGCTCATGGATTTTGCTCCAAAACCCCCTGAAACTATCTAACTTCCCACTGACTGCAATTGTCTTCAGCTCCATCCTTTGAGCTATCCTGGAGTCACTCAGTAAGAACTTATAGTTCCTGTGAAAAGAAAAAAGCATTAAGTCTTGTAGCAGATTTCACCAGCAGTTCTCAAAGCAATTCACTAGCAAGGAGAAGTATCATTATCTCCGTTTTATAGGTCCTTAACACATTTTTGCATGTGCTTGACAGAATGCCTTTTGAAACACATTCTTCTCCTGTCACTGCTCGTTTCCTCCAAAACAGTTTTCTTAGATAAACAGGCATCTGTTAGTATTTGACCATATTTTTTTCTTCCCACAATCCCATTACTCTTTCACTGCACAAGATAGATGCTGCTCAGTACACGCGCAGCTCTTCACATTCTGCTTTAAGCTCCATGACCCATAGATGCCCCTTGCTTCCTTACTGTATGATACTCAAGACATTCTTTTAATGTGAGTTAAATTCTTTAGCACAGGGTCTTTTGTATGTTGTTTATCATTAAAGTGCCTGAGTGCTTCATGCCTGTTGATACGTTTGTCTTTCCAGTGTATAGTAAGACAAAAGAGGATGTCCTTCCACTTCATAGACAGGGAATGTAAGGTTGAATCTCCTGTTCCGAATGTACAGTCTAACAGTCTAAGACCTCCTATTTCAGAGCAGTCAGCTATCCAGAGTGTGAAGTACTCACTGCACTGCTCCGATTGAATTCAGTCCTTCTTATGAGTGCTCAGCATTTTTGCAAACCTGATCAGATACCAAGCTGGATGCTCAGAAACAGATATGAACATTTAGAGATAATGTGGTAAAATTTTCAGTTAAGCAGTTTGCCCAATGTTATATAGGTCAAATTAAATTGATGATAAGACCGTCTTTTTCCTTCCACTTATCTCCTGCCTTTAATTGCACATCTCCCAACTACTTCAACAAACAGGTTAGGCAATCAGTTGGGAGGGGGTGGGGGTGGAAATAATTACACAGTTACACACTGCATCTTGCCAACCATGTTTAAGGAGGCTACTACAGTTTTTCAAGCATTCCTACTCTAGCATCTCCTAACTTCTAAGTGAGTGAATTTGTTTCCTCCAAACATACATGTGATTTCCTATTTTTTTTTTATTTTAACCAATCAAACTGAAAAAGTTTTCCCCTTTGCAGGTTATATTTTTGATGTCAGTAAAATTCAACATTCCCATCCTGATAGCCTGTCCCCAGTGTCCTTATACAATCATAGATTCTTTACCTACCTCAGAGTTTTCCCCACTACCTCTAGCTGTATCACTACACAGACTCTCATAGGGCTGCACTTCACACTGGTCTCATCCTGCTCTCCCACATATTCATCTGATCCTGGGAGTACTTCTCAGCCTAAGTGCTCATAGAAGACCACAAAAGAAGACAGAATAATAATGCTACCTTCCAAAATCCAAACTGCTACTCAGAGATACAGAGATCATGGCCTTGGCTGCATCTGGCTGCAGTCTCAGGCTTGCTCTTCTGCTCAGCATTTTCCCAAAGGGACAGGGAGGTGAGGGGAAGAGAGATGTTGCCTGGAGCTCCTCATCACTCTTTTGTATCCTAAAAAGTTGTTGTCCAGCTGACCTGGGGCAATGATGCAATTCCAGAGACTCAGGCTGAGTCTTAGGAGGAGAGAAATATTTTTCAGCTTCATCAAATATCTGTTGGATCAGGTTTTTTTGAGAAGGCAGGTGTGAGGATAACCTCAATAATGAAGATATAGACAGGAATTCACCTGGCTGTCAGAGTTCTCTCCCAGTGTTGTTATAGTCTGCAAGGATTGTTTTACTGTGTTATGGTGCCTAGAGCCATGCAGAGGTATTTCTAAGTATCTCTAAAAATTGAATGTATTCTTAAAGGAAGATCTGGGACAACAACCAGATCCTACTATGATGGTCCATTCTGAACACAGACTGTACTAGAGGATTTCACAGTGGAAGCTTTGTTTTGCAAACAGCAGCTGAGTTGCCATGTGTCACTAGGCTTATGCATATTTCAAGAGGAGAAAATGAAAAAATAATACTATAGAGTTATTAGCAGTGCCAAAGCCTCATGACAGGGCTTAATTTAGGTCTCCTAACTCATGATCTTGGCCCAAAAGACCATCATGTGCCTGTAAGACCCACCTTAAATGATCTATTGATTGCTGCAGGGAAGAGGAAAAACTGTATTTTCTGACTCTGAGCTCCTTTCATTCCCATTGACTTCTACAAGTATTCAACTCCATACTCAAGGTGAGACCCAGATGTGTATCAGCCTTCTCCATGTAGAGGTCATATAGGAGTAGAGGCATATAGGAGTTGGGAGCCATGGCATTCTCTGGAGAAGCTCTGGATGACCAAAAAGCTGGGACACAGGACATGCCATAAAGCACATCAAAAGGTAAATGCAGTTGTAGTGTCAGCCACTGGCAAGATTATGCTATGAAGACAGCCAGATTAAAACTTGAAAGTAAATCGGTTTCCCATAAAACCCATTTTGTGGATTGGTCACTGTTGGTTTTTTCTCACTCTTCTTTATTGATGTTTTAGTAGTGTTCACTTCTGGTCACCTCTGTCTTTCTTCCCTTGGCAGTCTACCTTTACCCTTTCTGATTTCTTCCTTTCATCTTCTTTCTGCCTCTTCTGTTTCCCTGCTGTTTCTCAGCTGATTTTCCTCCTTCCTTTACTGACAGCTGAGGATTGAACCAAAGCCTGCTGAAGTCAACCCATTACCTTCAAAGAGCGGGATCAAGGTCTTATTCCCACTTGCTTCCCTGCTTCTTCTGCAATATCTTTTCCTAGGCAGCATTCTCTGTGGTGTTTCCCTAGTAAAAGATGGGTTACTGCAATATGCAGGGTAGGAAGGAGGTTTAGAGAGAGCAAATCTTAAGGACCTAGTAAATTCCTTACTGAATGGCTAAATTGCTACTCTGGTGGCACAACTGCAGAAAACCAAGGGAACTGATCTTAAGGCTGTTTTTTTTTATGTGAGCTTCATCGCAGCAGAACATTTTACATATGGCTGTGAGTAGTGGTCCTTGCAAAGACAAGGTCTTTCAGGAAGATAATCTGTCTCATCAAACTTTGCCTTATTGCATGTAGTAGCTACTGACTGCAGAGTAATAGATTTAATTGTGGCTGCTGATCTTGAGCTCCAACAAGCAGTACTTAATCATGCAAACTAATTCCAGGAAAACTGAAAAATAGAGAAAAAATACCATACTGACTATATATTTACTAATATTACATAAAATTGTATAAGTCCACACAAATCATCTGTTTAACATATTCCATGTATATTTGTGCACATATGTGTGTATACATGTGTTAAAAAAGTAGACAAAAATTATCTACCTACATATGGAGAGGGAAAAGCACTGAAAATGTCTATTGGATGTATCAGATATATTCTTATAGGCATGCATGAAAAATATTCTAGTAGAACATTGTCTGCAGTAGATACACGCTGATGGTTGAATGCTATTACATTTTTTGACATAATACGGAGACAGATGCTTAGCTACTGTGGATGGATACAGCTCCATTAAAGACTGGGGTCAGTAGTGCAGACACTGTTTTACACTGAATGGTATTTTGATTGTATATTTATAGTCCTATTTTTATATTCAGTTTATAGAAGAATACTTTGTGTACCCAGACCAGAGGCATAGTAAGTCTACACCCAAGAGGAACTCCATCTACTTCTCTGTTGCCAGCTGTTAGTGTGAGGCTACCTCTAAACAGCGCAGCAGAATCAGATTCAGTATGTTAATTTGCATATTAAAGTTGAACATTTTGCCAGCAGAGTAGAGTCTTATATTGCTCTAAAATAACCATCTAGACCCCTGTTAGTAGGGTATATAGGCACCATCACAATCCAAGGCATGTTAGCTAAACTCTGTTAATGCAGCTGTTTCTGATTTACAGGTGGAGACATCAGCCCCATTTAGATCATGTAAATCCTCACGCAGGAAACCTGTGGTTGGGTTATGCATTGAATTCAGATTCAGATCTCAGCCCTTTTCAGAAGCTCATTGTTTGACGTTTCTCAGACAATGTCGTAAAGGTAAAAGACCCTGCAAATATTTTATAAAGCTTCTGCAAATCACTGGAAAACTGTTTTGACCACTGTACTTTGGAAGCATGCAGTAGTGGTGCAGTCAGTGCACAAGAGCCAGACTCCAATGGTTGTTTTAATCTTGTTTAAACTATTCTCTCAGCAGGTAACTGAGAGACATAAATTATCTACTACCTGCCAGCAAGGTGCCCGTGCTGCAGAAGGGTTTTATGTTACTCAGGAACACATTATATCCAGCTTTGGAGATTCAGTGAAAGAAACGACAGTATTCTTAACAGCAGGGCCACTTAAATGTAAAAGGGCATGCAGACCTCAGACTTAAAGTAAGCAATAAAAACTGTAATGGAAAATTTGTAGGAGGAAATATTTGGAAAATATCTCTACTCAACTTTTAACTGACTCCTGCAGTACCTACTGTTTTTTTCCTCTCATATATAAAAAGCATCTGTCTGCCTGTGGTCCAAAAGTACTTTGATTCTAGAATGAAGGAAACAACAACAATAAAGTACAAAAGTAAAATTCCCATGAAAGCACACAGCATGCACGTATTTCTTCTTTGTGCTGTGCAAGGTCTGTACAAAGAGTCCACAGTTGTCCTAGACCTCAGAAATGTAAAGGGGTGTGATGCAGAAAGTGGAAGCACTGAGTTACAGGGCTGAGTACAGCATCCTTGCAGGGCATGTAGATAAAAGCATTCAGACTGAACTCCAGCCTGACTTACCTCCATGCCATTCCTGTTGACTGTAGTGAGTAGACCAGGTGAAAAGCACAGATAAGTCACAGCTGAACAGCAGAGGGCAGTCCCTTGAGACTCATGATGTATTCCTGCCATTAACAAAATAATGTTAAAAAGAGTTCATGCGAAAGTATGAAGTTGGAATGTTTCACCTAAGAAACAATACTTTACGTAACAGATGCACTTTTGTTCATCTCCCTTATCTAGGTGTGCTAATGATCCTCCATGGAACTTATTAGCTGATGTGTATGGATATGCTGCATCTGCAACCCTGTTACCAGGTGCTGAGGAGGCGGCAAGAGTGGAAAGCCGCCTTCAGGCTGTCCCCTCTGACAGACATCAGCTGGAGAAAAGCAATGTACAGCTGTGCCTCTTCTCTGAGACCACTCCCATGTAAATCCTACAGGGGCTGGTCCTGTCTCTTTTCCTTTTCATCATGTGTTGAAGAGCTGTAGGAAAGGTCATGAGGAGCCGAGGGCTACAATACCATCCATCTGTTGATGGCAACCAGCTCATATGTTTTTTTCAGCTGATGCAATCAGTGCCTTGATACAGATGTCACAAAACTTACAGGAGATAAGCACACAGATCAAAATCAGTTGGCTAAAGCTGGACTAAAGAAGGAAGAGATGTTGCTGGAAAGAATGAGGAGAACTTGATATAGTCAAGGCAGTGAACAAATCTTGCTTCCATTTTGAGCAAATGCTACGTAGTTTGGGATCCCAGTGCAGACCATGTTGTCCCTGGATTCAGTATGGGTGGCAAAGTGCTTGTATCTTTTTCCATCTTCTCTGCTGTCATTTTTTGTAGTAAAGGTGACTCTTTTCACTTTTTGTGACAGGCCGCCAGAGACTTGTTCAGGTTAAAAAGAGAACAAAGAATAAAGCTTGTCAAATAAAGCAGCAACATATGGGGCATGTGGAAAGCGTAATTCCTTACAGACATACTTACTGTAGGTCCATTTTCGTGTTTTATTCTTGGTAAGAGTGGTTTGAATGTAGATAGACAAGTAAGGATTAGCAGACCCAGTGCAGACTTTAGAAATGTACATGATCTGAAACTGTCTGGTTTTATAGCCCTGGGCAAATCATATAATCTCTCTGCTACTGTTTTCTGACCTATAATCCAAGGGCAGTAATTCTTCCTTGCTTTTCATTGGTGAATTAATGAATACTTTCAGAGTGTTTTGCGGTGCCATATAGAAATACAACAATTACACAGAAGCAATCAGCATATGATATTAATGCCAAACAGATACAGGGTAAAACTGGTGATCCTGTATAGCAGTGCATTCAGATAGAGCTGTAGTGAGTTCATTAGTAATGCACAACTGGGTTGATTAAGTAGTTGCCACTGTGTAAGGACATGTCTCGAGCTGATACTTGATATGTTATTTTGAACCTGAGACAGATGCTCAAATCTCATCCCTTAAGTTTTGGCAATGCCTGTCATGTCAATACAATTTATCAAGGCAAGCTGAAAGAAAGAAGCTGTAGTTGCCACATGGTTATCCTTTTTATATTCTTCTGCATAGAAAGACTGCAGCTTCCCAAACTGGATTTTTTATATAACCTTTCAGAAGCAGTTTGAAATAGCTTGGTGGTTTTTTTTCTTTCTTCCTTTTTTCCTTCCTTCCTGAGAATGTGACAAAACAATCATGTTCCATTATTTTATCCTTTCCTACCACAATGGCAGCACATCCTGTATGGTAATGACACAACACAGAAATTCCACCACATTGAGGTTACTTTTGCATTGCCTGATACTGATAACTGCAATGCTAAATGTCAGAAGATATAACAGTTTTCTACACAGAAGAGTCACGGAAGGATTCAAACAGTTTTTGAGGACCTAGATATCCAGCTGAGATTAGAGGTCTGGATGAGCCAGGGTAGTTGTGTGCAGAATCCTTTCAGCTTTAGATTGGGGATCTGAAGGTGAACAGCATCTGGAAGAGCTTACCTGTTCCTGGAGGCTTGATAGCTTATTTGAAATGGCCTTTAGCTGAGGACCCAGAGCCTTTTGCTAGCAGGCTGACTTTTACAAATTGGGAAGCTGGAACCAATAGTGGTGGTGGTGACTAGTACAGCGCTCCGCTCCATCCATCTGAGTCAGTAAAGACTCCAAGTGAGAACTGAGTGTGCAAACAGCATATACTGTAGAGGTAAAGATATTTGACAAAAAGGATGTTTTGTTTGGGGTTCTTTCACTGTACAGTGAAAAGATTCCTATGTTTTCTTTCCCCAAGTGTCTCTCCAGCTGTTCTGTCCTTCCTTATCCCAATTTGCTTCAGCTCCTGGGCTATGTCTTGTATACAGTCACTGGCATTATAGTGCGAGCGAAGAATTGCAAACCCCATCTGAAGTCAGGCTAACCAAGGCCTTCTGCAAATGGGAAGCAAGGCATGGCACTGTGAAATGATTTACTGTAGGTTATCCAGCTGTGACTGAGAAAAGTGTGCTCTGCTTCTGCTGCAAAAAGATGCCACAAAAGTGTAAGTGTTAATAGCAATAACTTTCTCTATGTGTGTTTCTGCTTTGCAAAATTACATCTTCATGAGGGGACCTGCTAATGTCAATTGGCATTCCCTTTTCATGATCACTGCTCGAAGTGATCAGTCAGCTGTATGGATCTACAAATTGCTCCCTTGCAGCCAGCCTCTTAGTCTAATGCTCAGGCGACAGCCAGCTGCAAGGATCAGACTCGAAAAGATGCCTTTGATTTTCCTTTGATGTTGCTCAGCCAAGAAAGAATTTCACACAGCCGCTGGGCGGTAGGTGAAGATCCTTTCTGTTTGTGGAAAGCCAATTATAACCCAGATGACCCGCATTGACCTTAAGATTACCGGCAGGACAACTGGCATGTCCTTGTGAGGCAGAGCTGGCTCACTGACTGTGCCTAACCAGGGACACGATTTGTTTGTCTGGATGCAGCAATCATTCAAATAGGGTGATTATAATGGAGGCTGCACAAATCGATCCTGGTCAGCCTCACTGTACTTATTTGCTTGCACTTTGGCATCACTGCTGACATGTGAGGATAAAGCAGGGTTCTCCTTTAGGATTTATTGAAAACAAGTGGGAGCAACTTACAAGGAGAACAGATCCTAGTTTCTAAGCCTCTCTTCCAGCTAACTCTCTCTCCCTTCTCCTTATTTTCTGTTCCCTTTTTAGCTCTTGCCCCAGACCTAAGACCAGGAGGTTTGAAAGACTCTGGCAAAAAAAGCATCAGGAAGGAGGCTATTGGCCTGGGGGTGCGGGGGGCAGTGGGACATGAGAAAAGAGTTGGGGTTGTTCAGCCTGGAGAAAAGAAGGCTCCAAGGAGACCTTATAGCAGCCTTCCAGTACAGAAAGGGGTCTACAGGAAAGATGAGGACATGAGGAGGTGCTCTTTATCAGAGATCACAGGGACAGGATGAGCGAAATTGTTTTAGGCAAAAGAGGTGAGATTTAGATGAGATATTAAGAAGAAAAGTTTTCCTGTGAGGGTGATGAGACACTGGCACAGGTTGCTCAAAGAAGTTGTAGCTGCTCCATCCTTATTGGTTTTCAAGACTTTGAAGCAATGTGATCCAGTGTGAGGTGTCCCTGCCCATGGCAGGGGAGTTGGAACTGGGTGGGCTTTGAGGTCTTTTCCAACCCAAACCATTCTATGATTCTATCAAGGAAAAGCCTTGATAAAACCTTAGAAGTCCTTAAAGGACCGATACTCTTAAGAGAGATGGTGAGGAACTGTTCAGTGCTTTAGATGCTCTACATAACCTCATAAGGTTCAACAAGGTCAACTGCAAGATCCTACACCTGGGTCGGGGCAATCCTTGTTTTCAGTGTCTGATGGGGGATGATGTGATTGAGAGCTGCCCTGCAGAGAAGGACTTTTGGGTGCTGATTGATGAGAAGCTGGACATGAGCTGGCAATGTGTGCTCACAGCCCAGAAGGCCAACCCTGTCCGGGGATGCATTGAAAGAAGCGCAGCCAGTAGGGTGAGGGAGGCCCCTCTATTCCTCTCTTGTGAGACCTCAACTGGAGTATTGTGTCCAGTTCTGGAATCCTCAATGTAGGAAGGATATGGAGGTGTTAGAACAGGTCCAGAGGCTACAAGGAGCACCTTCCCTATGAAGACAGGCGGAGAGAGTTACAGCAACCTTCCAGTACCTGAAAGGGGCTACAATAAAGCTGGAAAGGAACTATTCATAAAAGTTTGTGGTTATAGGATAAAGGGGGAATGAGTATAAACTGGAGAGGGGCAGTTTTAGATTAGCCATTAGGAAGGACTTCTTCACGAGGAGAGTGGGGAGACACTGGCCCAGGTTGCCCAGGGAAGGTGTAGCTGCCCCATCCCTGCAGGTGTTCGAGGCCAGGTTGGATGGGCTTTGAGTAACCTGATCTGGTGGGAGGTGTCTCTGCCCTTCGCAGGGGGGTCGGACCGGGATGATCTTTGCGGTCCCTCCCAACCCAAACCGCTCTGTGATTCTATAATCATCGAAACAGCAGCTCGGGCATTAACCGCTACCGGCGGGCTCTGCAGCGACCCGTGCGGTGTTCAAGGTCCGCAGACGGTGCCCTCAACGCTCTCCTCCCACCCCCGGCGGGCGGCGGTCCGGCCTACAGCCCCCGTGGTGCCGCGGGGGGGCGGGGCGCGCCTGCGCCGCCAGACGTGGCAGCGGCTCCCGCGGCGGCGGCGGCTCCGCGCGGCGATGGCTGAGCCGGGGCTGGGCGCGGGGGCTGCGCGGCGCCTCTCGCCGCTGATGATGCTGATGCTGCTCGGGATGGCGGTGAGTGGCGGGGCTGCTGGGGGGGGGGAGCTGCGGGGGGCGAGTCCGCGTCCCCGGGACGGAGTTGGGCAAAGTTGGGCGCGGGACGGGCTGCGCGGCGGGGCTGGGCTGGGCTCCGCTCGAACGCTCGCCCCGGCGGAGCGACCCCCGCGGGCAGCGCCAGCCCCGCCGCCGGCCCCGCGGCTGCTCGAGCACCCTGCCTCGTCCTCCCCGTGCGCCTTGCGTGCACTCTTCTTTGCACCCTCCCTGCGCCCACCTCGCTGCGACCTCCCTTGATCCTCCCTCCCTCACCCTGCTGCGCCCTCCCTTGACCCTCCCTCACCCATCTTCCCGTACCTTTCCTTGCATCCCTCCTTGCACCTTCCCTGCACTCACCTGGTTTGCACTCTCCTTCCACCCTGCTGCACCCTCCATTGACCCTCCCTCGCCCCTCTCCCTGCACCCACCCTCCTTCCCTTACACCCCTCTTGCACCACCTCCCTTGTACCCTTCTTCCTGCACCCACCTCCTTCCCTTGCGCCCATCTTGCGCCTACGTCCCTTGCACCCCCCTCCCTGCGCCCACCTCCTTCCACTCTCCCTTGCGCCCTCCTTGCACCCTGCTGCACCCGCCCTGTTGCACCCATCTCCCTTGTGCCCTCCTTTCACCCTCCCTCACCCATCCCCCTGTGCTCTCCCAGAGCGTTCCTTAGATGTGACACTCCATCCTCATGCATTCGGGGGGATCCAAGAATGCTTCATTGATATTACACTAAGTAGAACACGCCTCACCTCAGGGAGACTCCTAGACTTACGGGAATATTTTAAAGTCTGACTTTTCTTTTTTTTTGTCCACAGAATTTAGCATAATTAGCTCAAATGGCTGACAAAGGCATGCTTTAAAGCACTCCTGTATTTACTTTATTGGCATGAAGCAAGGTTCTTCCTTCTGCGTGGACAAATGGAGTAAATAATTAACAAAACATTACATTGATTTTTTTTTCACGCATGTGATCTGAAATGTATTTGGAAATGCATGACCCAGGAGTGCTCATCTAATTCATACAAATCAAGTGTGGAATTGCTAATTGCCCTGTGCTTATTCTGCACTAATATTAGAATTGCCATTGTGGGACAGAAAGCATCAGCGCTGCTTTATGGAGACATTAGCCCCTGGCCGGGGCCTGGCTGTCAGCTCATTCAGGAGGAGGGAAAAGAAATGGTCTGCAGCCTGCACAATTTTTGGGTTGTTCTAAGCTTGGTCAGGAAACACAGCCTTCTGCTATTTGCAGTTTATTTATTGATTTCCAGTGAAACTGAGGTCAGGCTGAACTCTTCCTAAAATGTTGGAGGCGTCTTAGTGTGGCTTTTTTTTCCCCATGGCTCATCTTTCATAGACACAGTACTTCTCTCAATGGTACTTGTGGCAGTGTATTTCTCGGATTAAATATATCCTGTGGACCTAGTGGAGTAACAAGTGGACTAAATTTTCCCTTCATTTAAAATAACTAAACGTGGAGCTATTTGTGGTATTTCCTTCTATATCACTGCAACTGTCAGACCTTATCTTACTGTAACATTTCTTTTATGTTAATATAAGTATTTTGCTATGATTTCTTTTTGTAGATTAAAAGATTCCCCCCCCCACCTCCCCAGCTTTCTTCACGTTAATTTCCTATTCCCAGCTATTGCAGTTGCCCTTCTTTGGACATTACATAGCTGGTGTCTTTGCAATGAGCGGAGTGGGCCTGCCATTGTCAATGAAATTATACGAGGCCATTATAATTCATCCACATTATTCTCTCTTCCCCTTCTTAATTTGCCCCAGCATTTTACTTGCTCTGTGATGCTGCATACTGAGCAGATGTCTTCATTGAGCTGTTGATTCAGCTAATTCTTTCTCCTTTGCTGTGTACAAGTAGTTTAAATTATTTCTTCCAATTTGCATTATCTTGCACTGGAAGGTGTGATTTTTCATCTTGAAATATGTAACTTGCTATATGGCAGGATTAAAAAACTAGCCTACAGCTGTGACATTGCAAAACCTCCTTTTAAATTTTTTTCTTGAGTCAATGTTTGCAAAGTCAGTGAGGCTGTTAAATTGGGACATTCTCAGTGTGTAAAGTTAAAGCCAAGGTAACACCAGCTGCTTGGGTAGGACAGAGGTTAACGAGAACATTATCTTTCCTTCCAGTCTGACCTTTTTTTATGTAACCAACTGTGATTTTTTATTTTCCTCTGGTTTGTTTTTTTTCTTTCCTGGAAGTGGTGAGTGCTTGCAATGCGCCTGGGAAGGAGCTAGAGTCGTGGATGCTATCACTCCTGAAAAAACAGGGCTCATTTTTAAAGTAGAACCCAAAATTGGAGGTAGCTTCCGAGAATTGAAATCCTTATCTCTGTAAGGCTTCCTGCATTTGTAAAAGGAAAACTACAAAGCTGAATGAAGAAAATGCTTCAGGATCTTGTAATGGAAGATGTTGTTATCTTCTACATTACTGTGAACGTGTGAGTGAGATACTGCAGTGATCTCCGCCTGCTGAAAAGTTTTATTTCTTGAATGAATCGAGGAGTCATAGGGAAGTTGGGGTTTAACTTTAGATTCCTTATTTGGTATGTCAAGTGGTTGACTGTATTTCACACTCAAAGGACTGAATTTACTGTTGGAGTCATAGGGAAGGAGTTTCATGTGGAGGTGGATTTACATTTCCTCTGATGAATCCAGTACTGTACTTTCCCTAGCGAAGGCCAGCCACTGCTTCCAACAGGATTACACATCTGGGATCTGTTTGCTTTGCAAACGCTGGTGAATGTTATCTCAGGTCAACATTGCAAAGGTCAGTTCATCTTCTGAGTCCTAATGTAATGACAGAGAAACAGTCAAGAGAGTCTGACTGACTTGAAGTCTTCATGAAGCAGGATTCTTGACCCGGTCCCATTCAAACTCTTCAAAGTGCCTTCAAAGAAAGACTTGAAAGAAACGCTTTAGGCTTCCAGCTCCTCAGGCCCTCACGATGTCACGACAATGCACCAGTGAACACCGATATGAACTTGTGAATCCAAGCCTGTGGTGAGGGCTTGGATGTGGCTTGCTTTTTGTATTGCAGGTAGCTCTGCAGTGTGGCAGTGGTGACATTGCCTCTAGTGGGTTTGCAGGTGTGGATGCTGCTTCTCTGCAGTGCTCAGGTGCTGCTTCCTGTCGTGGCATTTGGGCTTGAGTTCAGGAGTGCCTCTTCCCTTTCGCTTAGTTTGTATTACAGGAACTGCTTTGGGAAGTGTTTTGCCACAGTAGGAGAGAAGGTGTTGCAGAAGCAGATCCCTAACTGTTCCCCTGCCCCATTCCTTCTTTGTCTCCATTCCCTCTTCAACATACGTATTTGTAGAACTTGTGAAGTGGGCTGTGCTCTGTCTCCTCAGATGACCTTCAGAAATCAAATCTTGGCTTTCAGGACTGGTTTACTTCTTAGCTCCATACCTTATGGAGTGAATCCATTGGCTTTGGTGCTAAAGCTTCCATTAACTTCAGAAGGTTTGGGGTGTTGCCACAAGTATGGTGTGGTCATCACAAGTGGTGTTTCTGCCCAGAGGTATGTTCGCACTGTGGGCCATCCATGGTGGTAGAGGGGTTTGTGTTGTTGACCATTTCTTTTGGGTTTTGGTGACAGTTTATTGAGTTCCTTCATTTTGTTAAAATGGGAATAATGAGTCTCTGCTTGCTTCAGTGTTGTGTTTGGAGGTCTGTGAATGGAAAAACTCAACACAACTTGCAACTGGAATGAGAAACTGGCATTGCCTTAAATTTCATCAATGCAAACAGATTCACTCTGGAACTAAGTTACGGTTTACTTTGATCCTACCACCTTTTCATGCTTGCGAATGGCAAAAAAAATGTGATAGCAAAGCAGGTCTTAAGTTTGACTTGGCTAGCTGAGTGCAGCTGGTAGCATTGATGGAGGTCACTGTGATTTGTGTGCTCGCTGAACAGAGATAGCAAAGCTAACCTCGCTTGTGGCTGATTTGATGGTGTCCTGACTGTAGTCTTTGGCTTTATAGTCATAAGGCTGGGTGACTGCAGATAGACTCTTTTTCTCCCTTCCTCACTTTTCAGGAGATGGCACACCACGTGCTGGTTGTGTGCTGCTCTGGGATTAAATGCATCCCAACCTGCTCTGATGTTGCCTCCCTTTTTCCTCTTGCAGATTGCTTCCTTCTTGTTTGAATCTCACTCCAAATATTTAAATTAAGCTTCATCTCTTATCACCTGGTGGGGAAAAATGTGAGGATTAATTAGTTAATATTTTTGCAATGCTTTGAAGATAACAAGTGCTATAGAAAGTGCTAAGGATTTTCAGGTGTCATTTTTCGCTCTCGCTTCTTTATAAGTCCCATTAATAGTGGTTTTGTCTTCTTTTTATAGCAGCTCCTATGTGCTTCTTGAGTAGGTGATACTTCTTTAAACTTCTTCAAAACCCAATTTTTAGTGGGGGATTAAGCTTTGCTTATGTCTTTAGCTTCTGAAGTCATCCAAATGTGCCCGTGCAGGAGTGGTACCTGAAACATTATTTCATCAGCAGCTTATTTAATATATATTGCACCAATGCCTGGCTTGCAGAGAGAACAAGCTTCACATGCATGGTAAGGAGAAGGTTCTTTGTCAGCATTAGTAATTGACCCTATTACAGTCAGCAGTTAATTAGTAAATAGTTGCACAGGTTTTCCTTCACTAAGCATTTGAAAACCAGTGATAAACCATACAATTAATTAGCAACAGAGTCCTTAAGAATAACCTTTAGTATAGACTATTATGCCTATAGCTTATGTTCCTTGAAGCACAGTGTTTAAGAATGGTATGAACAGTAGAGTTTAGTCAAATCTTGACGTCTCCATGGTATTTTTTGCTATCTTCTATATTTGGAAAGTGAACAGAGCAAGCACCACATTAAGTGAAATGCCTTATTTGTAGCATTCTTCAGCCTAAGTTAAAGAATACCATGACTCTGTGTCAAGATTTTAATTTGCCTGCCTTTGCGAATAAAAGAAGATATGACACTTACCTCTTGCAGATATGACCCACCACAATAAAGTGTCATCAGTGCTTGAGCTTTTTTATTTCTTGAATGGCTTGAGGTGAGAGTTAATTGATCTTGATTATATACAGGGTCAGAATGCATTCCTCAGTGGAGCTCATGGGAAATGAACAAAAGCCAAGAAGCATCCAGTGGGAGTGTCTGCAAATGTGAATCTGTCAGGCAAGAACACGGTTTTTTAGTACTGTCTGTCTTTCATTGCAGAAGTTGTTGATCTGCTCTGTCTGCTGTAGTGCTTCACACCTGCTGCAGGTGCTGGAGCCACCTCTCGCCACTGAACTCCTAGATGTCTATTCAGATCACTTGCAGATAACTTGCAGCAGCTTGTGTGCTGGGGTCCTCAGCAGGTTGCAGTTTGGGAACCCCTGCAGATTTGTTTGGAAGAGGATGGTGTTGCAGTTTCAGTTGGGACCTGGGAGTACTTCAGATGTGGACCCTCACATCTGAGACCCACATCCTATGATTTCTCTTCCGCCCCCTCATTCAAGTAATAAATTCTTAGCAGGCTTCCTTGAGGTACCTTTGAGTAACAGAGATAACCTGTCTCCCCTCATCCGATTTGATTAAAATGTTTCTACAGCTATTTTGGATATTAATCATGAATGAAAACGGGGGACTGTCCTACTTATCACTATCCATCTTGGAAGGCATTTGTTACAAATGGCTCAGTGATCAAAGCAGCACAACCCTGAATGTAAATAGCAGCAGAGGGAGGGCTTGTGAGTGAAAAGCAAGCAATTATTGCACAAGGTCAAGAGTGGTTTGTATGATGAACAAAGAAGATAAAACATCTGCAGTCAAACTGTGATTCTTGTAAATAAGGGGGCTTTGGATTTGAATGTCTTGTACTTTTAAGCGAGAACAAATCTGGGGGGAAGGGAGCACTTTTGCACTTGTCTGGAGGTGACTTAGACCTGGTATTTTCAGTATGTGCATGCTGCCTGCACACCAGGACCTGGCCACACCATCCACGGATCTGCAGGTTTATGAACCTCCATCATTGCAGTACAGAGATATTCTTTCAAATCCACCTTCTCAAGATAAGCATGTGCTCTGCCACAAGGTTCATTTTCGGAACTGCAGGGAATGGAAGGCAAGATCCAGTCTTGCTCTCAGCATTTCTTGCCTGTTTCCCCTTGCCTCCCACCTCCATTTTAATGTAGCAGGGGGGACCACTTTAGAATGTGAGCTGCTCCCCTCCTAATTAAATTAATCGTGCAGTTGAATTCAGTCATCTATGTTACTGCTTGGAATTTTGAGGCAGGATTGCTCTTCAGCTAGTTTCCCATAAAATGCCTTTTCAGATGCAATCTGTTTCATACGTACAGGGTCACCCATTGATCATATTTACAGTGGGTTGAGTGCTGTTGTCCCAAAACGAGACTGACATCAGTGGGCGGTTAAGCTAAGACAGAAATCAAAGTCAATGTCTTGCTGAAAAATGGTTTTTTGAAATTGTGGTCGAGTGTATGACTGCATCCCTGTCAAGCAGCAGTTGTGCTAGAATCAGCGTCATTTGTGTCAGCCCCAGTTATTCTTGATGAATAGTGTGCAAATTGTCTACATAATTATACGTGTTAGCGTGCACATAAAAATTGTATGTTGACATATAGATTCAGGCAGTTAAGCACTCTTTCAACCACCCATCCATATATCCTTTTATGCATAATTTGTGTCCAGGGAAGTATTTTTTTCCTGCTCTTGAGCTGGAAATAGGAAGTAGTTTTTCTGTCCAGCATATAAGCATACTCCTCTGATAGTTCCACCTTACTTAATTTTGGTTTGTGTTTTCTTGTTTTTAAGCCCATATGTTTTCATTGCCTTTGATTTAAAATAAATAAATTATTCTCCAGACACACTGCTTATCCTTAGCAAAAGACCGTGCTGTCATAAAGCTTTTGTGTAGAGCAACTCGTAAATTGAACTGGGTTCTGTGGGACCAGCAGTGATGCATTTATCACATTTCATTTGAATAATAAATGTAAAATATGAAAATACGTTCATGTTTGTGCTGCTTGAAAGATTTTTTTTTTTCATTTTGAAATGAGATTCAGACAAAAATAAAAAAACTTGTGAAATAAACTCTGTTTTCTCAGATCCTCGGTGATTTTGAGAAGACATGACCTGAGGGATGACCGTGTTTTCCAGTAGTGTCAGTCCTGGAAGTGTAATTAGCAAATAGTTGTTTGAATATAACTTTCTTTGCCTATGGGTTTCTGAAAGCTTAGATTTTTCTTGGGTTCCAGTATTAAGGGAATGGGGTTGTGGAGTCTTACTACTATTTAACTTGCATGTGTTTGGCAGCCCTGCAAGAAATTACTGGAGAGTTGAGGTGTGTGAAGAAAAATTAAACCTTTCAGACTGATCAGACTTCTTCCACCTAGCTTGCAAGATTATATATTTATATACATGATTTGATTTGAAGAGCAGAGGCAGAGCTGGAGTGCGTGTAGTTTTGTACCTTGTATTCGAATAGCAGTGTTTCACAACAGTTTTGAATTGGCTGTCTTGGGAGTTTGGGTTCACTTATGTTTTACTTGAGAATCCTTCATGCATCTTAGATCAGACACTCTGAGTCACATGACTGATGTGCAACCTACGCCATAAAAAATTCTGTGAAAATAAATGCAGATTAGGATCTTGAACTGAGGAAAATCTGCAGACTAGATAGAAGTGCTACCGGATTTGCATTTCATAGTCTGCCACATGTAGTCTGCCTTTTTCTGAAGGTCTCCACCGAAGTTTTCTGCATCCGAAGACATCAGGTGACTGTTGTTTGGGTTCCAGCTCACTGAGCCAGCCATGAATGAGCACATGTTACTTTAGGCAGCGTGCAAACATGGCATTGAAATAAAATAGACCTTTCCCCAGTTTCATTGCAAGTTCTTGTCAGCATAAGTGTCAAGAGGAGGGGGATGATTGACAGATGTCACATGTGTTGGTCCTGATATGCCTTCTATTTTAACAGGCACCAAGGTAAGCAACTTCTTGAGGAAATGTTTGAAGTGGTTTTTAGTTTTTCAGTGGTGGTTGTGAATAGATCTTAAAGCTTTAGGATGCTCAAATGACAAGCAATTTTAGCTTGTTCCTTATTTGTAAAGTTCCCTACATGTGAAAGTAGCGCTTCCTGATGCATATGAAAAGAGATTTCCTGCCCAGGAGGGACTGTCACCTTTCTTGACCTCTTCTTTCTTTAATATGAGCTCATCTCTTGTGCCCTGGATTTAAACAAGAAGCAGTGTGCTTGATCGGACAGCATCTGGCTGATGAGCTTTCCTGCAAAACGTGTGGAGTAAATCTACCTGAGTCATAGCTCACAATTAAAGTCATAGAGCCCAGTACGTGCAAACAAGCCTCATCTTTGTTGCCGCTTTCCCTGTGGGCAGGAATATGAGCCTGGTTTTCTGTGAAGAGGAGGAGGCTGAAAACGCTTTCGTAGTAGTCTCTTTCTATCGTCTTAATTTCATGCTATTGCTGGTACAAGAGGCTCTAGCCCTGGTGAGATTGTAGTTGCTGGGATGGTCATTGCAGAGTTGGCTCTAGAGCGCAGCATAGCAGCTGTGGGTGAGAATGGCTGCTCAGCATCGTTTACGAGCAACAGAGCTGCCAGCGAAGGCATGTTCTTTTACAAAACCTAGCCGCTTGTTTATTGCTGGATGTGGTCTTCACTAATTTCAGCAGGAGAAAGCTGGAAAGTGTGGAACGGCTTATCAGTCTGCAAACACCATGTAGTACAAATACTTGCTGGGAGGTGGTGAACTTTCCAGCTCAGCCAATAACCTCCCAGTACTGCTGTGGCTACCTTCGATGCGTAGGCAGTGTATTGTAGTCCAACCTCATGCCTTCAGCTTGGACTTTTAGTGTTTTATAACCGTGAAAGTCTGCAACATTAATCTTAATTAAAGGGTGATGATGATTTATATGACAGGCTGATTGTTGGGCTTGTATGCACAATGCCTTTCCCAGTGGGTTTTGGTCTAAATCATAGGATTGGAGAGAGCTACTGTAGTAAAACTGCAGGAAAATGAATAACGTGAATGGATTTGATACCTGGGGAGGAATTGGGCAAAGAAGCAGTGAACGTGTGCAATGTGGTGTGCTTCTCCCTCCAAGCATCTGCTGTTCTATCGGCATAGTGAGTTTTCAGTTAGTGGCAACGGTGACAAGGCAGTAGGTATGGTGCTCACTGTTTCTGGAATCCAGTTTTTGAAGAGGCTTATAGTTCTACTTTTATTGACAAGGAGGGAAGGGAGGAAATCGTAAAAATTGGCTAAACAGCATTTCCATCTGGAAAAGACATGGAATACACCTCCTTCCAAGTGATAGTTCAAACTATACAGATGCTGTAAACAAAGTTCATGATATCATTTGCTATCATGTTGAAAGTGGCCTTTGTGGCTTTTGTAGTCCAATTCTTTATTTTTGGCAGTGAGTTCATAGACTCAAATATCATATGATGATGTCATGTTCATAGACAAATATCCTTATTTGAGTCCAGCTTTCTAGAAGAAGAAAGCTTCTAAAAGAAGCAGCCTTGTAGTTTCACTTATTCCTGCTGTGTTCAGCCTTAGTTTCAATGAAGTTTGGATTCAGCCTTTTATAATAAAAGACACAAGTAAAACTTCTAGACACTTGGATAGTTAAAAAAAACCCCCTGAAGTGAAGGGAAAATTTTTAAAAAAGTACTTAGGGTTAAAGAGATCTGCTCATAAGGCAATGTTAGATTAATCCCTCCTGTAAAGCCTCTAATTGTGATGAGTTTTTTGCAGTAATTTGCATGTCTCTGTCACCCCACTTAGCACAACTATATTTGACTACTTTGATTGGCAACACCAAGTATTTATCTCAGAAATTTCACAAATGATTCACATGCACCAGCCTGAAGTAGGGAGGCTGAGCTTTGGGCATCTGGAAGAATGCAAGTCTGTTGATTGAATTAAAGCATCAAGGACGTTTATGCTGAAGGTAGGGGCTGGCTTGCAAATATGCTTTTTCCCTTCTCAGAGACCATGTGGTCGTCAGGGTTCTGTGGTGGGAACCCTGCCTGCAGAGGATGATAACTTGTTCAGTCTAAGTCCATGCAGCCTGTTGTGCTTTTATATTTTATGTTAAAGGTGTGTGTATTCTAGTATGTTTAAATTCCCAAACATGTCTTGAGGTTGGTTTGAAGATGACCCCCATTTCAGCTAAGCCTCTGTCCTGTACATCTCCAAACTCCTCCTCCCCTCCACGTGTGAAAACTTCTGGCACTTATAAAATATGTTTGGTAAGTGCAGGTTTTGTTCCTGCGCCTTAGTGACGTGGCGTTTGCAAATAACTGAATTTGTAATGAAATGTAGTGCCTGGGGTTGTGTGTTGTGACTTTGATTGGCTTAGTGCCTTGTTTTGAGTGCTGCAATCTGTAATACATGGGATGCAAGAACAGCCTCTTACTACTTCACATCCAACCTGGATGCATTTTCCAGGAATGAGACATAATCAAAATTAGTTCTGTAATTAAGAAATCATTGAACTTCTTGTGTGTGTTAGGCAAAAGCTTTTAGCCAAGCAATTAAATGTTACGATTTTAGTGTAAGGTGAATGTAAACTAGATAATTTCTCCAACTAAGCTTCCCATAATCATTCCATTAGTATGAATTCAATATAGTGCAGGAGGGAGGTGGGGGCATAGCATGATGGATAAGGTTATTGTTGTTATTGAAGATTATTGTAGTACAAATAAGCAGTGAAGTCTCCAGCTGAGGTTATGGTTGTATTTTGATAAGAATTCTACTTCGTGGTAGGATAAAAGACAGGCTTTGCTCTGGAGTGGTAATGATTTAAGTAGGTCAAAAGAAACAACCAAAAAAAAAAATTTCTTTGTATAGATACAGGACTGAGATGCAGAGAGATTAAATGCTGTGCCTTCTGTATGGCCGGTGGAAGCCAAACTTGATCTTGCAGCAGAATCGCTGGTGTGTGTGATGTACAGTACAGCAAGTGGGAAACAAAAGCCCTGTTCTGCATTGGAAGGGTGGATGGGAGAGGGTTGTGGTTAGTGTCTAATGCATATGCCGGGTTACTTACAAATTCTGTTTTAATTTCCTTCATATGCTCTGGGTCAGCGTGGGTTAGTTGTTTTAACTTTATGGCTCTCTCTGTCTTCTGTGGGCTATCAAAGTACTCAATGAAGATTGCAGTGTATTTTCAGATTTAGGGACAAGAGTGCTCTCAAAGAAGTAATTTAATATTTCTCCTGTTACAGTGTATTAAATTTACATAAGAGTTGTTATCTTATTATCTGACAGGGAAAGAACTTCTAAAGGGGAGGGCTTCTTAACTAAACCATATTTCTTCATGTTGTATTTATACAGCTCATCTTTCCACTTAAGGATGTTTGCTAGGAGTGGTATCAGTCCAGTTACTCAAACACCCACTTTGAGTATGCCGTGTATGGCTTTTTGTTTTGCTTTTGCCGATAAAATCTATATGATAGTTTATTTAAGGGAGTGTGTCTCAAGATTATGGAAAAAGGTCAAGGCAATTTCAGAAGTAGTTTGTCTTTCTATTTTGTTTCTCAGCATGGAAGCTATTATTAATGCTTCTGTCTGTGTTTCTGCAGGTGTTATTGCCAGCATTTGCTTACTCATTGAAGGTGTCTCCACTCATAGAAAAAATAAGTGACCACAAGGATTTTAAGAAGCTTCTCAGGACACGGAATAACGTACTAGTGCTGTATTCCAAATCTGGTAAGTCCACCCCCCCATTTTTTTTGATGTCACAGTTCTTTTTGCCCAGCAAGGTGTGTGCATCTGAACATCTGTGTGCATGTTCAGTTATCTGTGTTCAGGCTCAGATGACTAAGCTCTTCTCCCTTACTCGCTTTCTGTTCAGCGTTGCCTTATGTGACCTCATGGTATTTCTAAATGACTACAAGGGCTTCTTCAGGACCACTGTCCTTTGTTCTAACTCGGAGACTCCTGACATTTCAGGACTGGAGTCATCTTTAATTTGATCTTCTAATTGCTCTGTCGCATTGCCAAAAATGTACTTGATTCTGGCTTTGTCTCCAAAATTGGCTGTTTATAGTAGCTATCAGTCAGGGCTTTCTGGTGTGTTTATCACAGTGGTTTGCAAGTTTTGATTTCCTGGTGACACTGAAAGGCTTAATGAGTATCGATAGTACTGAAATCAATCCACCTTTGCTTCTGACAGCTTTGGATGCCGGATCGTTGTCTTTCAACTTTAATTAATAAAATATAAAAATAAAAAATTAACTGCTTGTGGAAGAAGAAGAAATGGCTCATTGCACATCATGCCACCTGTCCCCTTGAATCTCATTGGTGTCTTCTCTGTCATTCAGGTGCTCCTTTTACTGGCTGTTCATTCTTGCTCTTACCTGTCTGCTTTTTGATTTTCTGTTCCTGCTGTACCTTTCCTCCTTTGTTGCCTTGTTTTTTGGGGTTTTTTGTGTGGTTTTGTTTTGTGTAACATCATGTAGAATGAAAAAAAAATCTTTAGTAAAGCTCCATATGCAAGCACGGAGTGCTGGTGGGGACATGGAAGTCACTAAAATGATTTTCCTTAGTGCTGTATTGTTTTTGCTTCCTTTTTCTTCCTGCAGGAAAACAGTGCAAGATAATGCTTTGTTTGGGGGTTGAGTTCTCCTGTTCTGACCTGTCAAAAAGTTCTTAGCACAGTTAAATGTGATGGTAGTGGTAGAGTTGTGCTGGGTTTATAGTGTGGCAAGTCAGAGCAGCTTGTGGTGACCCAATATCCTCCCTTCCCCCAGTATCAGATAATTTTGCAGACAAAAATATGCAGGTGTTAGGATAGTTAACATTTCCTAAACATAAGCTTATTCTGAAACAGTTAAAATGAAATATGTGATTTAATTTTTGCTAAAATATTTGTGTTTTGCAGTAGTGGGGAACTTTGAGGCCTCAAACTTGGCCAAATGGTTTTGTACTAACAGATTCAAAGTGAAAGTCATAAAAGAATTTCTAACGCTTTTTGATTTTGAAAGGAATGCTTTAGATAAAAAAGACATCTGTATTATTCAGCTCTTTAAATGGGAAATTTTCTTTTTACGCTTAATATTTTAAGTGTTGGTTGCTTTCATTTTTAGAAGCACAACCAGAACACTTCAGCTCTGACACTCATCAAATAAATGTTGCCCTGTGGGCATTGTTCAAAAGCCATGTTGTGGAGATTTCTTTTTTCTGTTTTTGTTATTTAATTGGTTGGTTTTAGCGGTCTGAAGCTTTGCATGCAGAGCTGACTGTAGGATTAATGTTTCTTCTTAGAACGGTGATCCTTGCACAATTAGAAATCTCTTGCCTGTCGCCCAGAAAGAAAGGAGGGAAAAAGAGATAGGAATTGGAAGGTGCAATTCTAATACCAGATATACATCCCCCAGCTGCGATGAGCTGTTGGCCAGCCGTTTGTACTGCTGGAACAAAGACTTCGTGTCTCAGCTGTGCAGAACTGGATGAGTATTTCCATCTCATGCGGAAAATTCATTGGTTTCAGGAGATGTCCTCATTTATAGGAGATGTTTAATTCACACTACTGGCTGGGTATCCTGCCAAGGCTGCTCAACTAGTAAGCCTCCTGGAGCAAGTCTTGTCCTATCCTGAATGCATATTTTTAAAGGCTTTGTCAAACCATCCCTCTCAAAGTATATGTGAGGAATTCCCTCACGTATCTATGTCCCTGTGTTGGAAAGAGGTGGCAGTTGTGTGTTATCAGTATTGAGGGTAGGACAGTTTCTTCACAGCTAACGTGTGGGCTGACATCTTGTGGCATCAGGCCCAAGCAGAGGCTCTTGAATGTAAAGAGCCGTTTGTGGCTTAGGAGGTTGTTGAGATAAAAATTGCGGAGGTTTAGAGATTATTTGAGGGGGCTATCACTCCTGGCTCTGCTTGCCTACTCTGACCTTTATAGGCCTTCATTTTTCCTAATACTGGAGACAAGGTATTAGTCTATAGAGGCATTTGGTCTGATCCAATACAGCCCTTCTTATATTCAATTAGCTGAAGTAGTTGTGGAGCAGTAGCAGTTTAAATAGATCTGGAAGAGGATCTGGGTTTCTGTTTGTCAAGGCAGGAAGCAGTTTCTGTTGGGTAATTGATACTTGTTTGAACCTCTGTATTTTTCTCCCGCAAACTCTTGTCCCATTTGTCCAGGTTCATTTGGATCTCCTGAATTTACAGGACAACTTAGTCTGTGATTTGAACTTTGTTTCATGAGATCACTGAGAAATACAGCAAACAAACATGACAAGCAGGGACTCAATCCCCTTTTCCCCCCAGACTGGTCTGTCATCTTAATTCAGGTCAAAAGATTTCATAACTTATAACCTGTAAGTTTTAAAATTGCATACCTATGAGTGAAAGAAAAGAATTAGTGACCTAGCAGACTGTGAGTGTGCTGATCCTTCCTCCTCCAGCCCAGCGCATGCCAGATAGCAGGAAAGTCTCAGCAGTCCAGCTGCTGCTGGATCCTCTTCAGAAGCTTTTTGGGTAAGCTGATTTTTTATACCCACCAGCTTGGTGGTTGGGTCTGTACCACTTCCGTAAGTTAGTGGGTTCTAAGGAAACTACCAGACAAAAGATAATGGCTGTGGGAGACAGCAATTTGCAGGTGACCATGGTTGTACATGGGCCCTTCCACTCTTCCTGCCTGCCTGCCCTGCCTGGCGCTCTGGCTTTAGCCTCACGATGTTGCTCCCAGTACATATCAGGCCTTAGCACGGGCTGGGTTAACCAATGTCTGAGCAGGGGTTGAGTGAACAGTCCCACTCACTTTTCTGTTTATTTTTAATACCATTTATGAGACTGTTTTGGAATGGAAGTGTTTTGCAAAATCTGCACATGTGCCATGGCATTACAGAAATCTCAGTTGGTTATTTATATTATGGCCAGTTCTTGGAAGGACCTTTTCTGGTGCTTTCTACTATTAGTTTGTAGCTCCTCACCACTGTTGGTTTGGGTAGCTCCCAGGGTTATTATGAGAATAAGTGCGTTGTTTTCTGGGTGTGACAGGGGTAGAATTGAGTCAGGTGGGGATACTAAATGACTTGCCCTTACACCTGATGAAGGTCCCAAATGAAGCTGCTGTTATTAGCAGGCAGTGGTACAAGTGGTTGATGCCCAGCCATGGGGAAAAAGGCAGTGTTGGGATTGAAGCTGGTTTGCAGGAGAGCATACAGTATAGCTTCATAAATGTAGGTCAGGGAGTGTGCCTGGAGGTATGAATTTCAGCGTGTTGTTTAAGGGGGCGGGGTGGAGGGAAGAAGCCACCCAATTTCAGCTGCAGCCAGCATTCCTTCTAGTTTACAGAAGATTTTCCTGATCCCTCTGATACTGTTTTCATCAAGTTAGAATGTTCTTGCAGTGCTTCAGAACAAAGGAATGCACCATTGTGTTTTTCTATGTGGAGTAATAGTGCTGTTGTTGATTTACTTTTATTATTATTTTATTTTGTTTTCCAGCTGCTACTGCAGAGAGCTCACTCAGGTTACTGTCCAACGTGGCCCAGGAGGTGAAAGGACGAGGTACTATAGGCTGGATAGACTGTGGGTATGTGTCACGCTGTTTTTCTCTTCCCCCCACCCCCTGCACCTCTCCCTTTTGGCCCTTGTTGCTGACTTAGCTTTTTCTGATGGCTCTGAAACTTTTTGCCTGTAACTGAACCCGCATCATTCTATGCAGTTTCTTCATAGCTATAGGGAGCCAACATCTCACCATCCTCTCCTCCTTCTGTCCAGCAGTGGGGAGTCATTATTTCCTTACGGCTGTTTGCACTTCTCTGACAGTGTGCTCTTCAGCATGAAGCTGGAGACCCTAGCTAGCACGGCCTTTCATGGGAGCATGTAACATTGACCCGCTAACTGCAGCAGCTTCCCCATAGTCTGAGGGAGGAGAATCCCACATGTTGTGTCAGCTCATGGGCGATGCAATTGTGCTTCAAAAGCAAAAGTTGCATAAGCAATAGGACTGTTGGCTTGGTTTTGATGTGTCTGCCCTTTTGTGTTTCTGAATAAAGTGTGCTTTCTTTTAAAGAACACCCTTTGTGCTTGTAGGTTCATGGCAATTTTAATGTAGAGGCAGGGAAACTTGTTTTGTATTTTTGCGCCTTTGCAGGGAAGAATGAACACGTGTATACTTTCTGGTTTGCAGATGTAAAAACCTCCACTGTGGTTCTGTTCAATAACACTCTGCCTGTGGTTTTAGCTTGTGTATCATAGCGGCTCTCTGCCTTTGCAGCTTTGAGAGCTTTGCCTGCAGGTGGCAAATTCCCCTTCCTGTGCTGCAGAGGAGCAGCTTGCTGCCTACCTATGTGTTTGGGTGGATTGCCATGGTATGAACAAATTGTATGCCATGTGCAAAGCCAAGTCAGCTCTGAAAACCATGTAGCTCCCTTATACTTTCAAAGCCCAACCTCTGTCCATCAAGTAGTAACACAAAATAAATCATTGATAAAATAAAGTTAATGTACTTCTGTTGGTTAACTTGTCTTGCTCTCCCCCTGCAAGTAGACAGGTGTATCTCTCATGGAGTCCTTTGTCTTCTCTTTGCATTCTGGTGGGCTTGTCCAAATGCACAGAAACTTTCATCTCTGCCCAACTAATGGGGAAAGTGTTCCAAGTCATGAGCTGGCAGAAAGTAGGGCTGCTCCTCAGATCAGTGAAGCCTGCACCACTTTTCACCTGCTGAAAAGCCAGCAAATAAATTGTATTGACCCTGACAAAAAGGTTATGTGGAGATCTGACATAGCCCTGAAATCCAGTCGTCTTCTCTAACAAAAGCACTAATAAACAGGTTTTGATTGTCAGTAATGATGGCTAGTGAATAGGGCTAGCCTCTTGGTATTAGTTTCTAATCTGCCCCATTTTTTACTGGAGTGGTCACTGCCTTTTTATGCCTTCCAATTCCCTGTTGTTTAGGCTCCCTCTGTGCTGAGGGACTTACTGCTTACACTGTGTGTGTGTTCAACTGCTGGAATGATGACGCTGTATATCTGGCACTTCAAAAATAACACAACCAAGCAATAAGCATCTCCAGGATTTATTTTAGTTCTGGGTTTGATAAGGAAAGATTCTGTTTGAAATCCAGAGGCGTTTTGGCATTTAGTTCAGCGGGTCAGTCTTTGATCCTGAGTTTATAAGTGATGGTGATGGAGAGGGAAATCGTTGGTTTTGCTGTAAAGTAAACTTAAACTCATCATGCCCCAATATGCTATCCCTTTCCAAATGTTATAATCTAAACCAGGCTTTTATGGAAGTTACTTGCCAGAAATTTATTTTACAGTCTGTACCAGGTAGTGCTTTAATGCATTTCATAGGAAGCTTGGTAATTGCAGTGCCTTTCCTATGCCCACAGTGGGGAAATATTTAACTTAAGCTTCCTGTTTGTAAGGCGAGTTATTCCCAGAGAGTGAAGCAGCCTGGTGAAGGTCATGCTGTAAGAGGTTGGAATTCCTGGGAACAGATCTGTAGGTTGCCAAAATTTGCTTTGATGGCAGTAATATCATAGTCAGATTGCCACTTGCCTGACTGGGTGCTGTAATGTGGCAACAGCTGTAATTCTCTCTTCCAGGATAGAGCAGCATTTCCTTTCAGATCACTTGTTTGGGAAGAACTGTGGAAAAAAAATAGGTAATCTGTCCAACTGTAGTCAGGTATTTGTCAGAGATGTCTCTTCTATCCTTCCCTTCTGCAGAGGGATGTCATAACAGGTTTTTTTTTGAACTTGCCTCATGGAGCAAAGGTGAGCTGGAAGACTGGCTTGTGGCAAAGGAGGTCTTGATGCAGGTAAAAATGAAGCCCACAAATATGTAGTTTGAGCCTGAACCAAGTTTTGTGGTTGTTAAATCTTTAAAGCACTCTGAAATTAATCTCTTAGCGTAGAGGTAACTTTTAAACAATTTCTTTTTCCTTGAAAGATTTTTTTTTCCCCCCTCCCTTGCTTACCGCTTTTGGTTTTTTGAGTACAGGAGGCTGCAAAATGCTGCCCACCTCATTGCCATGATAATACAAGAGAGGCTGCAGTAGTGCTGCCTCACCTGTCACAAAGGGCCAGTTGTAGGGCCCGAACAGCTGAGTCCTGCCAGTGCTACCCAAGCTATTCTCCCACTGCAAGTATACTGTGAAGCTTATTTGCAAGTCTTCATACTGAAACAAACAGCACACAGATGCAGGGATATTTACAGCACAAGCTCAGTTTGTTTTACAAATATTGACAAGAAATAGCTTGTTTGGCAGCAATATTTAGCAGGGAATTTTGGCTTTGCTCTTCGCATCCCGCTGTAGCGGACTTCTTTGCCTTCAGATCCAAGCATTGGCAAGGCTGGCATACATGCAGAGTTGTGGTTTGTATCTCTGCTTCCCTGTGGCAACGATAGCAGTCTTTTTCTTTCCTTTTTTCTTTATTGGCAGTGCTTTTTTTTTTTTTTTGGTTTCTTGTCATCCTCCTCCTAATTTTCAGGAGTAAGCAAGAACAGACTGCTCCACTGATGGAAGTCATTATGGATTGCTAAGTCTCAGCAGTGTGTTCTGTATTTCGTACAGTGGAAGGGAGGACACAGGTTTGTGGCTGGAGACAGGCTGCCTGAATTGCTGGCTTACAGGGAAACTCTCCTCCTCGGCCTCAGCTTTTGTTAGGTCTGTGGTATGAGATGGAGGTTAGACTTGAGCTTTCAGTTCCAGGTTGAGTGCTCTCTGGGAAACCAAAGAGGTAAGTTTTTCAGCCTAATGTGGGGAAATACTTGGTTTCTTGCCAAGATGGTTAGTGCGGAGTAGAGGAGGTTGCCACTTAATTTGTCACTTTGCGGCAGGATAGCAGAGATCCCCAGAGTGCCTGGGCTTAGAAGACAAAGGGAAATGCCAGGTACCTGCCTTTCCTGTGAAGTTAGGCTCACTTACGTTAAGTGGCACGCTGGAGCAGAGCCATGCTGGTTGCAACACACCCAGGGATGCCTCTGTATGCAGTATTGCAGATAAAGCCCTCATTCACAGGAGATTTCAGTCAGTTTGCACAGGCAGATAGGTGCCTCCTGCTAAAGATGAAGGGGCAGCACAGGAACTGCTTGTGGCATTGAAGTGGTCACTGTTTGCTCCTGTGTGCTGAGATAGCATTTGTGGCTCTGTACGCAATTAAACATGAAACTATTTCGGTTGTCAATAAAAGACCCACAAACAATGTGACAAAAAATGTTTTATTCTAACCTTCCTGTGTCTTAATTAGGAAGTCGGTTAGTCTTAATTAGTTGCCGTCAGTTTGAACACAACACTTTCTGCAACCTTTTATTTATTTATTTCCCTGCTGTAACACCTGGTGCGTTGTTTCTGAGTTGAGGCTAACCCGTAGCAGGGATAGAGCACGACATTGCAGATTGGTACAACTTTGGAATGTCCCAGAGGTGGATCAGCTGTCTTATGAGCAAGTGTCTTGAGACCTGGGTTTGAGGAGATACCATGTTAGTAGCAGCTGAGAGTCCTAGCTTCTGTTCCTGGCTCTGTGCATGACTCACTTATTACTTTGTATTGTTAAAAGGTTTTCCAGGCAACTGAGTAAGTACTGCCCAATTCATTAGTTGAAGTTTATAAGTGTTTGTGGAACTCTGTAAGAGAAAATGCTACAGCAGCACAGATGAGGTTAGACGCGACTGGGATGGGTGTGTGAGCAAGCAGAGGACTATTATTGAATTTTTTAGTAGGAGGCTGATAAAAATTTTGAAAACAGAAGGGCTTCATAGGGAGCTGAAAGCTTAAGTTGCCTGCAAAAAAGCGTGTCTTGTCCTTTGTGTGATCTTGGTGTTTGACTGCTGCTAACTGTAATAGCAGCTTGGAGTGCAGCAGAGCTTGTGTGTGATGCATAGTCTGGTGGATGGTCTGTGCGTGTGCTGCAGCCTCTGCATATTCCCTCATAGAAACTCCTGCCAAGTCCTTATCATGGCAAGTAAAAGGTACAAAGTGATGCACCTGGGAACACAGCAAGATGAAATTATTTCTTCAGTGGAGACAAAATTTTTGTTGCTTGTCTTCAAAGCAAACAAAGCTCCCATCCTAGTTTGTGATGCCCCAAGGTCTGGCTTTGAAGAGAAATCAATATGAAGTTATCATCTAGCCTTCTTAAGTAGGTTTTTTGGGTAGATCATGGGGTGACCAGGGACTAGTGTTACTTGGAAGATTGTAAATAGTTTGGAAGCCGAAGGGCAAAGAAAGTGAGATGGCTTTCTCGAAGAGAAGAAAATCTGTTTGGCAGATTACAAAATGCATTTTGGTCAGGTGCAGCTTTGAGGAGGTAGCAAAAGAGATTGAAACCGGATCTTTCCATCCTAAATGTGATTTAGTGAATGCTCCTAAGATTTCCTGTTACTGAATTGTCTTTTTTTTTTTTTTTTTTTTTTTTTGAGACAAACCTGCCCAGCTATGGATTGATACTTTCAAAAAAAGCCTTCATTTCTTTGGCTAAGGGTATTTGTTCTCAGCTACCACTTGTATGGTTCTCTTTACTGTAGGTCCCAAACATAAACAAAGCTGTGTGATTTCAATCTGCTGTCATAGCGCATGTGCTTGGCTTTAGCACATCAGACTGCTAGGAAGAGAAAATGCCATCTGGTTAAAATCTCTGACTAATTTTTGGTTGATTTTAATCCACCTTTTTCTGCTTTTGTGTATATCCCTTGTAGTCCTTTTTGTGTGTCCTGTGTATCATTCTAGTAGTCTCTATCCCCAGTAATTACTTGTTGTTGTAATTCCATGGAACTTAGCATAGAGGTAAGACTATAATTGGGCTGGTAGAGCAGCCCTTTCAAGGCTCCATATCTAAATATCTGCTGGTTCAGGAGAGAGCCAAATCTAATGAATAGCTGTCTTTTCTGGGATTTCCCCCAATTTTTGTGTTTATCTGCCTCTTTGAAATCTTCCTTCTCAAATTTCTAATTCCCTTGTGCTTTCAAACAGAAAGGCTTTGCCCATATACACAATCGTAGATTAATTTGCTTAATGCCTTGAAATAGCAGGCAGGAATTTCAGAAATAAGGCTACTGGTGCAGATGGCATTAAGTATCATTTTGCTCTTTAGTTTCTACCTGCACTCCTATAAAGCAAATCAGCAGTAGGATTTATTTAAGAGAGTAAGTCTACTCATCATCCTTCCTTGTAGCTGAATTTTAAAGCCTATGAAAAGCTTTGAAATTGCAAATAAAAATGACCAGATCTAATGAGGAGAGGAAAAAAAGGATGAAGAAAGGAGTGCTGCTCTTTCACTGAGGCTGCCTCTTCCATCCAAGTAGATTTGCTGTGTCTGGGATTTCTGCCTTTTTCTGCAGTGGACTTGAAGGCAAAGGCAGCAGCAGCTCAGGAATGGATGGCACATAATGTTAGGTGCCAGCCTGGGGGAATTGGCAGGGGCTCCGTCTGCAGCTAGTCCAGGGGAGATAAGCCAGGTACCCATCAGGAGCACTTTGCAAGCATAGTTATACTGGCAACATGATCCTTGTTTGAATACTATTTATATGGGCAAACTGTGCATTTGCAGGATAGATTTTCAATACCTTCCTCCTGTCTTTATCATAACCTGTCTGCTTGGTTAATGCTATTTCACGTTAAGGCCCTTTTATGTTACTGTAAGAGTGACCATGCAGGAAGTGCTCTGCCAGTCTGAAAACAAAAATTTCCTCTTTTAAGCAAGCTCTCAGTTCTTGACATAAACCCATTTAGTCTTTTGTATTGCATTAATGCTGAAATGCAGTGTTTAACTAAAATTCACTGTAGTGCTTGGGTAATGCAAACCTGGGCTCATGTCTCAGTTCATCCTAACCATGAGGATTCCATGGGTTTTGCCTAGAATTGCTCATTACTGCGAATCTTCAATGTGGCTGGTTCTGAGGCTAAAATGAAGTGTAAGCTTGTTAATATTTAATGTGAAGTTACCCCCATTTTCCTGCATTTAATACTTAATTTAAAATATCCTCTAGCATCCTCTCCAGGCCCATAGCACAGCTTAAGGTGATAAAACAGACACCAAGGGAATGGTACAGTGTGCAGCAGTGTCTTTGTGCCCATGGATGATATATTCAAAACCTGCCTTCTTAGGGATCTTGGTGTGAATTCAAATAAGAGAGGTAGCCGTGTTGTGCCCCAGGTCAGGGTAACGTACCCCTGTACCAGGCCGTGTTGTTTACGGGAGGTCTTGATGGGTCTGATGAGGACAGCTGACACTTTGCAAAGAAATTGAGTGTTCAGAATTTATAGAAGTTCCTGCAAAGCCTTTGGAAGCTCCTGTGAATGTTTCTGCTTTATTTCTGTGCAGGTGTGTGGGCTGCTGAGTGCCTCTTACTAATTTATACTTCCACAGAAAGTACCATTCATTATAACTTTTCTGTAGGGCTGGAGCTCATAATTTTTTCCCTTAATTGTTTTTCCTTGACAATACCTGTTACCTTTTTGTCTTGGGTTTCTTTCTACTTTTTGGCTCACTCACTCACTTGCAGTAAGAATTAATCTCATGGGTTTTAATTTTCTGAAAATACTTCTTTTTAATCTCATTCCTATAGATTCCTGGCCTCTCTAATTGACTAATGGGTACAGGGAGTCATTTGTATTGGGTGATGAGTGGTGCTGGGTCTTCACAACACATGGATTATTCTCTTTGCATTCCTGGCACATTCTAGGGAATCGTTTGGAGCAGAAGGCTGTGATTGCCTTGTGGGTCACAGGGAGGCTTTTTGCTGTGTTCTAGGGGAAAAAACAGGCCCTAAATTCAATGAGACTCTGTCCTGTCAGTCGACTAATCCTAATCTTTAATTCTTTCTAGCAGCATGTTTTCTGCTTTTTGTTTTTATGCTCCCCTATCCCTTGAAAGATTCAAGCTTTTCATCTGCTGTTTCGTTTGAGTGGCTCATTTGTTCTGTGCTATGGAAACCTGTTGCTATTGTTACTCTTTTTTTAAAGACTTTTTCTGTCAGGAACTTAAAACTTAAAACGGTGGCTAAATGTTGCTTTGTTTTCAAAGATAAATCTTGTGTTTTAAGCTCCCTGTGCTGATTACTTTTGCATCTCTCCTGGGTCCTGTTCCTATTTTAGTGTCTATACATTCTTCAACCTCACTCAGGAGCGTAGTGTCAAAGTGCCTCCCTGCACAGATTGCTGCACATGGTTTTTGTGTTCGAGTAGATGTGTGCCATTACCATCCAGTGGCTACTTAGCACAGCTCTTTGGAGATGTGCTCTTTCAGGCTAAGCTTACAGCTTGAGAAATGATTTCCCCCCCAGCTCTGATTCCAGATCTGTCTCAAGAGGGTGGTAGAAACTGGTCTGGAATCAGTAGAGAATATGAGGAGCCTTACAAATGTGACATACTGTCAGCAGTTGCCGTCCCAGGCTGGGAGTGAGATGGGGGACGATGAGGAGACAGTGCCCAGTCTGAGAGAAGGAGAGTTTTGCAAGAGTTGGTCTGCCTTCGTTTAGTCAGCTATGTACACAAGCTACTGTAGCATAAATGGATCACACAGTCCTTGTTGGAGGGCAGGATTGATGACTGGAAGGAGCATAGTCAAAATCTGTTATTGTCCCCACCAATGGTTAATGAATTGCATTTTTGATTTTGAAACCTCATAGGAGCACATCTAACTACAACTGACTGTTGATGACTTCCTCTTTCAGATTAGGTTTGCGAGTGCAAATGTGGGTTTTATTTTTAGGTGGCTTGAGGAAATTTCTGGCATTGGCACTCACAGGCTCAATTAGCTGTTTGGCAGGATCTCAACTCCATGCTTTCTCAGGATGTTCATCAGTCTGTTGTCTAGAGAGGGTATTCTCTGGAAGGTAGCCAGAGGGCTTTGTAGAGGCTGCATGTTGGGCTGGGAAACTCTGATAATTCACTTCTGAGGGCTGGTCTGAAATTGCAGTTGCACTTCCCTGGAGTTATAACCAGAGTTGTTATCTGTCCAGTGGTTTTCACCATAACATAAGTGAAAGCAATTAAACAACAGAGACAATAATGAGCGAGCATGCTGATAACAAGATGACGGCTTTGACTGATACCTTTGAAAGCTTTTTCCAGTGTTGGGAGGCTTGGGTTTTTGGCAGCCCTGCTTCTGCTCTGCCATACCTCCCTGCTGTCAGAGCCTGTTCCTCTGCCTTTGCCTTACCTGCTCAATCTCCTGTCTTCCAACTGTGAATGTGACAGTGTTTGTCTGTACAGCCCTTGATGCAACAGAGCCTTCTTTGCCTTGGGGTCTACAAGTGCAAGTGTGATATAAGGGGCTGCCAAAACATCATTCATGTGGGTTTTTGAGCCCTGTTTCAGATGGAGAGATGTACAGATAGAACAGATAAACTGTTTACATATTGTGAGGTCTGTGGTTCACCTGTGGTTACATGTTATGCTGGTAGAGGAGCGAGATAGTGCAGGCAGATTTATTGACCTGTTTACTTAAATTGGTGCTGTCAGTGTGTTTGTTAATCACTTCTCTTGTGCCTGGAAACAGTATAGATAGGGATGAAAAAGAAGGCTGGGTCCAATCTGTATTGCAGAGTGTTAGTAAATGCCAGCACCAAGGTGTTGAAGTGGTGTGGCCACACAGCCCATACACACGCTGCTGTTATTTTGGCAACTGGAGATACAAACTTTTTTTGGATGGCATTTTTGTCTTTTCCTAAGAGGGGATTTGACAGGCATTCTGGATCCTTCGTCCCTAGGGGCTGATGTGGTTGTAGGGCTGTTTTCCCTTCTTGATGAGAAGCTGATGAGCAGCATTATGTGATAAGAGGAATAATTAGAGCTGCAGATGCTTATTTCTGCTCATAAGATAGGGTGGTGCTGAGGGTGCTCGGTCTTATCCTGCTGCCTTCAGGACCTGCCAGGACAGTATTTGAATTCACTCCCAGGAGGGTGTTTTGCAGTGCACCTCCAAATACCATCTCTTGTTCAGGATCTGTACAGCTTGGACTTGTTTTGATTTTAGAAACCAATGTGGGCTTACTGCAGCCAAACCCCTGGATCTTATTTTGTGTTCCTCCCATCTAGCTTTCCCTCTGGGCTTTCTCTCTCCAAGTTACCTTCTCACGTTGCTGCAAAAGCCTTTCTCTGGGACTGCTATCAGTATCTCTCACTCCTTCTCTGTCCTTTTGGCCACAAGCTCCCAGGCCTGTGAGCAGCCCTGCACAGGCAGAGCATCCTGCACTGCTCCTGATGAGTGCACGTGGCGCATCCACTTCAGGTGCTGGTTTCACTGGTGGTGAGCCGAAGGAGGCTGGATCTCCTTTCCAAGCCACTTGCTCTCCTCCTGCCCTGGGTAACAGCTGGCTGCCTGTGCAAAGTGATTGTTTGTGCATGCTAACTGACAGGAGACCCCAGAGGTTTAAAGAGAGCACACCACTTAGGCTTCTTGCTAGCTCTGTTATAACTCCAGGTGACAGAAGTATTTCACAGTAGAGAAGATGGGGATATGAATGAAAGGGGTGAAGTATTCCTGCAATGCACACAGTCTTTGTTGTTACTTAGATTTCCTGCTTAGTTAGGTCAGCATGGATCTTTATTTTCCTTGTTCTTTTTACCGAACCACCATATGTCTTTGCTTCTCCAGCAAAGGAGCATTTTGGAGCCCTAGTTGGAAGGGGAATGTGGGAACGTGCCTGTGGGGAGTGGAAGGCAGCTGTGCCATGGTGCCGCTTAAAGTCTAACTTTATTACCACGTAGACAACTGCTGGTTAGGTTATTTGTGGTATTTCAAATAGGTTGATGTGGAAAATCATTCAAAACAGAGATAAAGCCGGATAATTTGTAGGACTGGCTGCAGGCAATGCAAGGGTCCCTTCAGTAGTAGCTCAGCAGGGACCTGCAAGGGTTCAGATTTTTCTGGACAGAAATGTCGTGAGGAGGTCAAGGATGGTTACTGGGGCACATTACTGACCTTGTCCTCAAACATCCTCAAACCAGTATTTCCTGATCCTGGTGCCTTGTCTGGAGTATCTTGGTCTGGGTGGCAGAGTGCTGAGTTTGGAGGTGATTTCTCTTTTTTTTAAGTTGTTTAATTTTTTTTTTCTAGTCTCTGTAACAAGCTCTTACACTGCCTCTTCAAGTGGTATAATTAAATTGCAAGAACTGGAGTCCTAATTACTCTCTCCCATGTGAGAGTTGAGAAGCTCATCGTTAGAAAGAAGCTATTGGCTGAGATCCAAAAGAGACAAATCTCAGAGCAGAGACTGCATCTGTGTTGATATTTACTTTTATTAAGGCTAATGGTCATTACCAAGTGTTATCAGAACAGGTTGCTCTTTGCAGGTTATTTTTGTCTGGCTGTAAGTGAAAGCAGAAGGAAAAACTGAATGGGTCCATCTCTGCCATTTCTGTATGTCTCCTTTTCAGCTTTTTCCAAAGAATCATTAGTGTAGCATCTGAATTGGTGGGTCTGGCATGTGGAAAAATGAGCACTGATGCATGAAAAAATTACTGATACATATTTAGACACTTCCTATTCTGGGAATTTGCTTCTCTTTCATCCCTTGCATCAGTGCAGATAGCTTGCATAAACAGACTAAACTCCCAATGCAGCGGTGCAGAGAATCTGCCCACTAAATGGTAGGAGACGTACTGGAGAAAACTGCTGCTTTCTTTCGTGTGATAATGGGTGTGCGTTCAAGCAGATACGTGAATCTACAAATGGAGCAGCCCTGAAAGCAGGGCAGACTAAGAACCAGTTTCCTTCCAATGAAACAGCTGTTCTCATCTGTCTTTTTGATAAAACTCATGCAAACAGCAAATGAATTGGTTGGAGTGGTAGGAGTCACTAGCTGCTTGCTCACAGGTATATCTCAGTAGTAATATTTTGTAGCCTTTTTCAGTTATAAACTTTACACAACTTTTCTAAGATTGTTGCCTGTGTCTTTACATCACATATAAGGACCAGTTACACCAAATTGGCGGTAGAAGCAGCAACAGAATTAAGATGCATCTTGATACTCGTCTTGGTCCCCTACTGATGCCAAAACAACTGTTTGTTGGGGTTTGACAGACCCTGTTGCTGGAATTGGGTTTTGGCACTACATTTGTTCACTACAACCACCTAACATTTGCCTTGGAAAGGCTGAAGAGGCTGCAAATATATGTGTATCCTGGAAACATATGAGAATGTCTAAAAGAACATTTAAAGATGTTGACTGTAAAATAGGCTGGCTTTCCTTAACTGTCCAGCAGTCAGCTCTGGCAGGGCTACAGGGTTTTCTCCATACCTCTAATCTGTCTGGGGTAAGATGGGAGGATATTCTGAAACCACTGCGTTCTCCAGAGATTTCCCAACCTTTGAGTTGCTTAGGGTTAGCCCATGGGACTGTTGGAGGACTACAGGTGAGAGAAGATGGGATGTTGCTAGCTCCTGGGTTTGATGTTGCTGCAGGATTTCTTGTATAAACTCCACATGGCAAACCAGCTTCTGAGCAAAACTCCAGATCCAGGCTTTTTTTCTGTATTCTAGTTTTATTACAGGGAGAAATGTTCATGTTGTTCAATGAACAGATGACATATTTTAGCTCCACCTTCCACTGCGTTCTGGGGTAAACAGATGCAGCATTCATCAGGAAAATAACTGTCTTCTCAGTCTGCGATCTTCAGCCTCCTGGAGAAACAAAGAATATGTTTATGGGTTACAGTGAGTAGCTGTGGCTATGATGTGAAAATGAAGAATCAACAATTCAGTAAGACTCTTCAGATTGGGATTACAAGTGCTCCTTTCTGATGAGGTAGTTGCATGCTTTGTTAGTTCTTTAAAATGCTCATTTCAGTCTTCAGCAGCACACTGTCCTCTGCAGCACATTGCAAACTTACTGTTTGTTGTTCCTTACATTCGTAGAAAGGCAGCGGGAGAACATTGAGAGAATTAGCACTGGTGCTGGCAGCAGCACTTAATTTGGTGGGGCTTTTGCAACCCTTGCATCTTGGTGTCTCTAATGTGTCTCTAATCAGTTTAAACTTGATGGGTTTTCAGTGTTTTAATTTTCTAAATTGATTTATCTGTGTAAAAGATACAAGTTGTCCTCTGCCGGGAACAAGCTTCTTAGCTTTTTAATCTTTCTGTTTGTCAATGCAAAGAATAGTCTTGTCAATGTGAATCATCATCTCTTCTTCGTAGTTGCACTGTTTCACTCATCTCCCTAGGCCTTTGACTGACTTCATATTCACTTTAGCTTGTAGTATCCTTACAGTTTTGCTTGTGCATTGTTTAGGACGTCAGTTAAACCATGAAGACCCTTTACTTGCCCACCTAAGCAAATGTATATGCAGTTTTCTCCCATGATCCTTTTCTCTTCTTCAGTTTGGCCTAATGTGCTGCTGGAAGCAGTTCACGCATATTCAGTTTCAAAACCACCTCCAGCAGGTCTGTCTGCTGTTACTTGCCTCCTCATTCAGGAGCTGTGGCAAATGGTCTTTACCTCTGCTTGCTCAAGGACACATGCCTAATACCTAGAGTGAGTGGAGTTGCTGAGCTTGGGGCTCCAGAATTTGAATTGGCTTTTGTTTTTGCAGGACCTTTTTAAGGCTAGCCAGCTGTGACCTGGGCTTGGAGATACCATGAAGATCGGCTTTTTGGTTTTGAGTTATCTTCTGCCAGATATAAAAGCTGACCTGCTCTTTCTCGTTGCATCTTTTCACAGTGATTTTTGACCACCACCCTAACAATAGCATGGTCGTCTTTGTAAATGTTACGTTAATCCTGTGGAAAAGAAAGTCTCCTGGGATACTCAGACATACCAGAATGGGCTGCCTTTCTGCTGGTTAGGATCTGGCTTTGGAATGTAGTTTTAACATAGTTCACCGTGTCCTGACCAAGCAAACAGAAATAAATTGGCTAATGCAGCTTTCCACAATGCTTTCCCCACAAGCTTTGCTGAACAGCTTCCAAATCACTGTTACTTGCAACTAGTTGCTGATGAGGAAGCACAGCAATGAGTTTTCAGAACTGATTGCATTTGATTTCCTTTCTTGTAACCATTTTTCTTCCAATATGTGTTTTTTGCAGTGATACTGAAAGCCGAAAATTATGCAAGAAGATGAAAGTAGATCCTAATTCAAAGGAGAAAGGAGTGGAATTACTCCATTATAAGTGAGTGCTGGGCTGGGATTTGTAGTTCTTCATTGCTGATGCCCCTGTTAGGACCGATTCGTTCTCCTTGCAGCTCCATACTGCCACAGCATGAAGACTTATTATTATTTTTATCCTTTGACATGTGAAATTAGTTGCTGTTTCTTCAACTTGAAAGCATGTGTTGTGATAGAAGTTGAGATAAATTTATTCTGCTATTGAATAGAGTACACTAAAAGTGCAAGTGGAGACTGGGAGAGATTCACAATGAATTAAAACTACCCAATGCATGGGGCTGAAATTTGAGTTCTCTTACTTTTTGTCATGTGCCTGCAAGCACCTCTTTGTGCTTCCTTTTCTGACTTGAGATAATACTTTATGAAGTGGGGAAAGGCAAGTGTAGTGAGACAGCAAGAGATTTCCTTCCTGGAAATGATAAGAGTGGGAGTACTATTAAGTGTAAGAGACACCAGTCAGCTGCATCTCCACCTTTAAAGATCATGTCTTAATAAATATTCTTGTTGAAGTGTCAGGGAGGAAATTACCTACTAGAAACCTGTTTGCTTTATGCTCTGTTTTGCACCCTCCCTTTTTCGTTACTCTTTTTTTCCCCCCATTAAATTACTGTACTGTAAATTCTACTTAGTTCACTGACTTCAGCAGTATAATGTTATTCTGGTTAGTGAGAATTGAGGGAGAGAAAGCTGTATGATTTTCAGCAATGTTACATAAGTTAACACTATTCCCCACTCCTTGTTCAACAGAGACGGTGCATTTCATACTGAATATAGCAGAGCGGTTACATTGAAGGTAAATTTAAATATTTATTATTCTTCTGGTTTTGCTAGATATGGGGGAGATATTTGTGGATTAAAACCAGGTGTTCATACTAATTCATGCTGAGGGCATGAAAAGGTGGGGGTTAATCTTCATAAACAGCTGTCAAAGACCTGTTTGTGTGCGTAAACATCTGCCAACTACAGATTCAGGAAAATTGTTTATTATGAAAAAGATTGAACCCATGTTGAACTGTAAGGTAAATTGAGAGTTAACTTGCAGGCTAGAAACAAATAGGATTTTTCTTGTTTTGATTACAAGGTGCTGTTAATGGCAGTATAACTAAAAGTATTAGCTTATAATGCATTTTGATAAGGAGTTCTCTAAGGTTTTTAGGTTGTGTGTCGATAAACTTTAAAAAGAGCTGAGTGGCCTTATCTTATATTGGATTGTGGAACCACAGTTCCTATGGATATGTCCCAAGTAAAGCAAGGATAAAACAATCTTCCTTTTCCTGCAAACCTTAACCAAAAAAGCAACAGAAAACAACATTCTGTGAGGAAAATGGAAAGAAGATATAAAATGTTAAATGAATGTGTAGATCTTAGTGATTGTGAAAGTGGTGGACTACAAGCACAGTAAGCAGGCCACTAGCATGCAGCCTTCCTCTTTGAAGCCCTGGGAGTATCCTCGTATGAGGCTGCAGTCCTACAATGACTTGGCTTCCAGTAATTACTTCTGTCCAGCTCTGATGCTCAGTTCCCCTTTCTCTTTTCTCCTCTAGCAAACCTGGCTCTGCCTGCTGGGAAGAAGGAAGCAGCATCTGAGGAGAGGGATGTGCAGTTCTGGTATGGGTGGAAGAGGGATTTTGAAGCTTCCTTCCTCTACGAGCTCTAGTCTTTCTAAATTTAAGAAAGTGCCCCTCTGAAGCCAGCTGCTAGTGGTTTACAGGTTGAACAGTGCATCAGAGCTGTGCAGTAGTCAAAGAAGTCATCTGAGTGTTCGTTTGTTTTGTTGCTCATAGCTGCCTGAATGTTTTCTTTATTTCTACCCGTGCACCACTTCTTCTCCCTGCTTTCTTCTGTTGAGGCCATATCCTACCTTTCTCTCAGCTATGTTTGTCAGGAATCTCTCAGTGCATTACAGAGAGCAGCAGAGCAACATGATTACGCAGGGTATCATACCTATTTTATGGACAGGTGGACATACTGAAGAACAGGGAGATTAAAGGATTTGCTTCACATCATTCAGCAAGCTTCTGGCAATAAAACTCAGATCTTTCCAGGCATCCTGTAGACATATTAATATATGTATGACATCTTGGAGAATGATGGGTACAGGTCTAGAGAACTGCAAAAGGATTCTTCTGAAGTAATAGGCAATTTTATGGATGTGTCTGATCCAGCTGATAGTACACACAGTTTTTAAGGAAAAGCTTTAATTTCCTTAAGTAAGTAAATCCTTATGTAATTAGCAGAGATGCCCTTGTGAGTTTACTGTTAGAAAGAAAAAAAAAAGAGGAATAAAGCATAGCTCACTGTTTACAGTAGGGGTGAGCTGGCAGTCAGAACTTCCTGCTGCTGAGACTTGTGTTAGGATCTGAGCTGTTTGGGTTATTTAGTTGGTTTGTGTGGCAAGGTTTTGGTTGTAGAGGGCTACAGGGGTGACTTCTGCAAGAAACTGCTAGGAGCTTCCCCTTTGTCTGACAGAGCCAATGTAAGCTGGTTCCAAAGACAGACCCATTGCTAGCAAAGACAGAGCCCATCAGCGATGGTGGTAGCACCTTTGAGGTAACAAATCTAAGAGTGGAGGAAAAATACTGTGCAACTGAAGCTGGAGAGAGACGTGAGCATATGCGAGCACAACTCTGCAGATGCCAACGTTGATGAAAAACAAAGGGGAGGAGGTGCTCCAGGTGCCAAAGCAGTGATTCCCCTGCAGCCTGTGGAGAAGACCATGCATTGGCAAGGCAGGCTGTGCCGCTGCAACCCATGGAGGTCCAGTCAGGACAGCTGTTGGCTTGGAAATATTGGCCCTGTGCTTAATGGTATTTAAAAATCAAATTATTAGGAAAGGAACAGAGAATGGAAGAGGAAATGTTACTCTACCATCTGGGCACATTGGGTTCCTGTGTCTTGGGGGATTCTGGTTACCCCAGTAAGTGAAAGGCATAGAACAACTGCAGAGGGCAGTGAGGACAATCAGAAACACAGATGACTTGAATATGTACGTGAAGATGGTTGGGTTTGGATAAAAAGGACAACTAGAGGAGATCACAATAGATATTTGTATATCTGAGTAGCTTGGAAAAGGGAATTATTACCTATTTGGATGCAAACAGTGGCATTCAGAGATGGCTGATTTGAACCAAATAACTGCAGTGCTTAAAAAAAAATAGACATGGAACTTTTAGCTACATGTTGTGGAAGCCAAGAATTTAGGAATCTTACAGCCAGTTTTAGATAGTTGTAATGTATACATCCATTGATAGTTAGCAGGCACAGAGGTCCAGATATAGCAGCTGGTGAAGAGTCCATAAACTTAATTACTTTTGGCCAGAAACTGAGAGCATGTAGCACTGTATGCTGGGTAAGAATGGTAATAGTATAGTTTTTCCCCAAGTATCTGTAGTCAGCTGCTGTTGGAGACTGAAGCTTAGAATGGTCTTTGATCTTAACTGGTACATCTGTGTGTGTGTTGCTTTAGCCATACCATGTCTTAATCCTCAATAGTGCCATAAGCCCAGTATCCAGGCTGTGTTTATTAGGTGATGAAGACTCTTCTGGAGGATAAAGTAGAGGGAGAGTTTTAACTCTCTTTCTAAAATGGAGAAAACTCATTAAAGGACAGATCTCCTCAGTACTAGCAAAGGGAATAGAGTAACCCAGTAAATTGGTCCTACTCTCAACTCTGAATCCTTTTCAAGTTTGCTGTTGTAATGAGTGTGTGCACGAAATCAAGGGACATCTTATTAGCATCACTACTGCATTATACTTGAAAGGAGTAAAAAGTATAAGGATCTATTTCTGTATGCATACATAGAGAAAGATACAGATATTTTCTTCATGGTAAAACCAAGGTCCATGTATGGTAGCCCATTAATGTGCTTTTAAAACTTGCTTGCTTTTAGCAGCATAGGCTAGATGAAGCTGTGTCCTGTATTCTGCAGAATCTACATTGAAAGTTCAAAGCTATTGCAGGGATTCATGCAGTGAGCTACAGCCCAGAAAGGCTCTATCAGTGCTACGGGCTCAAAGTGAGTGCTGACCACATCATGGCGGGACAGGAACGTAACTGGTTCTTCAGTGTAGGTTTTGCTGTGATTGCCCCTTGCTCTGGTCTCTCATGCAGCAACCTGGGGACCGCTGCTTTTCTGTGATTGGAATGTGCTGTGGTTTGCTGGGGGGAGTTCTTTCCCATTTAAAGTCACACAGAAAGCTGTCTTCACCATGTGGAGTAATGAATGCAAGGCAGCGTACTGCCTGCTCCTGCCAGAAGACATTACACATCTAATTTTTTTTCTTCCTTGGCTGAGAGAGAGAGGCTGGATGAATTAAATCTCTTTAATCCCCCATCCTCTGGCCACATATGTTTCTACATGACTGAACTTGGCATGCAGGAATTCTTTAAACTAGTGGAGTCAGTCACACTCATTAGCCATTTAAAATGTTGATCCCTCTCTCCTCCCTTCTAGTCTATAGTTGAGGTCTGTGCAGACAGAACAAGAACCTAATGTAGCTTTCTTAAATGTAGAATTATCTCCCCTGTTTTGTCTTCTCCCCTTTCCCCATATATTACTAAGTTTCTTGTGGCATCATTTGGGATTTTAATGCCTCTAGTTTTAGGTATATCATTGCATTATATATATATATATATATATATGTATGTTTGGGGTTTTTTTCTCCTAGTTAGCTCCTTTCTCTGCTAATGCTGTATTAAAACAAATTTCTTCTTGAGGTGTACTTGGTCCCAACACTACTACCTTACCCCTTAGGCCTTCTTACTAGGTACATTAAATGCTTTGCTTGCTATCTAGTGACTAATATATGCTGCCTCTTGTGATAAGACAAATCTCTTCAAGATCAGCTGTGCAAGTAGACAGAAACACAAATGCAATAAATGGATCCTGCCGTAAGCTCTGAGTCCTCCCAAGCCTTGCAGTACCAACTGAGATGCAGGAAAATGAGCCAAACTCTGCTATCTGTTGATAAGCTGTTAGGGTGTTGTACTGGAGCAGCCCTACCAAAGGCAAACAGGTGGCACAGGTATCTCACACTGTTTCAGCAGCATGTGTCGCCAGACTGACCTGCTCTTGAGAAGCTGGAGTACAAACCTGGGCTTTTAGATGGGTACTATTGGTGTGTGTTAGTATACGTTTAGCTCTGCTCTTCAGTCAGTTAACTGCTTTGGCAAAATATCCAATGGTCTAAAAAAAGCTTTAGTAAAACTTTTCTTTAGCTCCAAGTAAGTTCACTTAGTGCTGTCGTGCCATCATCCACTCAATCTTACAATGAAGGAAGCTCCTGAGGGACCTAGACAAGTGGTCTGTGTGGTGAGTGAGGAGCTGACTGACAGGCTGTACTCAGAGGGTGGTGGTAAATAGTTCATTCTCAAACTGGCAACCAGTCGCAAGTAGGTCCCCCAGGAATTGATACTGGGCTTGACACTGTTTATTATCTTCATAAGTGACCTGGATATTGGGATCATCAGCACCCTGATGGAAGTTTGCAGATGACACTAAGTTGTGTGGGATGTTGAAGCTCCAGAGGGAGGAACTACCCTCCAAGAAGACCTGGACAGGCTGGCAGAGTGGACTAGCAGGAACCTTATGATGTTCAATGGAGGTGTGTAAGGTCTTGCACCTGGGGATACATAACCCTGGTGTGCAGCTCAGACTGGGTTCCACCTGGCTGGAGAGCAGCTTTGTGGAGACGGACATGGGGTCTTGGTGGACAACAAACTCAACATGAGTGAACAGTTTGCAGCCTCAAAGAAGGCCAATAGGATGCTGGGTGCATCAAGGGTGGCGTTACCAGCAGAGATAACAAAGTAATTATCCTACTCTACTTAGTGCTTGTTAGGCTGCACCTGCAGTACAGCACCCAGTTTTGGTCCCCACTGTACTAAAAAGATGTGGGTGGGCTGGAGAAGGTCCAGAGAAGGGCCACTAAGATGATCAGAGGACTGGGAAACCTTCCATGTGAAGTGAGGCTGTGAGAAGTGGGTTTGTCAACCTTTAGAGGAGAAGGCTTGGGGAACATCTTGTTGCCATGTACCAGCACATAAAGAATGTCTAACAAGATGTCATGTGGAAAAGATAAGGGGTAATGGGTATAAGTAGCTTCTGGCAGGAGTTTCCAATTGGATTCCAGAAGAAAAATTTTCACCATTAGAATAAACATTGGAATAATCTCCCCAAGGAAGTGGTAGATTCCTGTACACTGGGCACTTGTAAAGCTCAAGCTTGACAGGGTTCTGGGCCACCTCATTTAAACTATATATTGCCTAAAAAGGGTGGACCAGATGATCCTTGAGATCCCCTCCAACCTGGCATTCTGTGATTCTGTGACCTCACTACATTACTGGTGTGGCAAAGATTCTGTCAGGGAGTGGACGTGTATCTACAAGCAATGGCACAGAGAGAGAAACAGGGCCAACCTGAGTGGTGAATGAACACAGAAACCCAATTATTATTTTCCTAGAGCACAGACATACAAGAATAACAGTGATCAAGCCTGTGCTTCCATGAAATGGGAGGGGCATTGTGACCCTGCTGGAATCCAAGGAGGGTTCTCATTGGCTTTAGGGGGCTGGAGGCTTAGGCGGAATTAATAACCAGCAGAGAGTATCTTTTTACGATAGAAGACTATACGCTGTGATCTGCTGAAAAGGACCATCGGTTGTGTGTCACTTAGGCAAAACAGCTATAAAGTATGTGTGCATGTGCACTCAGCTGGTTGACTGTGGGAGCTGCAGAATCACAGGATCTTTTGTACTTCCTTCTTCTCTTGTCACATTTGCTTTTTACTCTCCTACTTAAAAATCAATTGACTGCAGTTTGTAGGTCGATAGGTTATAGGGGGAACCATTTGTGGATTATTCTCCCTTTGACTGAATAAGTAGTTTGATCTTTAAATGCAGAGGTCATTGCTTTTCCTCACAGTGAGTATCAGTGTGCCCTCCAACTACTCCTTTTGGATTCAGAGTTTACTGAGATGTGGTGAAGCGTGTGGGAACCTGACCTCTATGTAAGGAGAAATCTTCCCTGCCAGGGAGTAGCTGTGGAGGTGTTGCAGATCTAGTACCATTGACAGAGCTCGCTGAAGGATCCTTGAAGCTGTTGTCTGTGTGCTGGTCTACTTCCACATTGTTTTCCATGGCTTTATACTGGAAATGGAAACTGATAAGTTGCGATATCAGTTGCAAGGGACATATACACCACAGTGTATAACTTGATGCTGCAAGAGGAGATTTGCGTTTGTCTGCATTAGAGCAGATGAGTATGTGAGCAGAAGAGCAAAGGCACTAATTGAATGGGGTTTACATGACACTATGGATTTGAGATTGGATGTCTTGTGTTTTATGTTCATTTTGCTTTAAATGTTTTGGGTTCCTCCCTCCTGTTTATTACAGTCTATGGTGGCCTTCCTCAAGGATCCAGAAGGTGCTCCACTGTGGGAGGAGGATCCCGAAGCCAAAGATGTTGTGCATGTTGACAGTGAAAAGGTACTTTAGCTGGATAGATGTTCTGTATGTTTTATAAATATATGGGGTAAAAGAAGCGTGCATGTTTGTGTTAACTCTTAATGAAGCACCATTACTTCCTTTCTTTGGAAAGGATATTTGAAGCACCCAAGCTGTTTTAAGTAACTTAATAGATTTTGTGGGTTCTGATAACTATCGAATAAAGTCTCCTGCTTCCCACCTTCCTCCACCCTACGTGTGGCTGTGATATTAGTCTGCCAGCTACGCAGCAAGTAGGATGTGGATGATGCGGTGGAAGAGAACTGTTTGTCTCAGCAAAGTGTTACATCTTGCAGGATGTGATCACTGCAGGATATAAGTAGGAGGTAAAATACTGCTCTTACAGGTGCAGGTTGTTGTTCAACCTTGAGTTGCCTCGTGTGCCTGAGGTTGTCTCAGGAAGTCTGGAGGAGGAAATAAGAGGATCCAGTTTCTGGGTAGTGTAACTTTGTACAGGAACTGTCCTCTTGGTGTTAGTGGCAAAGCAGTAAATATGGTCAAACTACCTTAAAAAGCCAGTGCCACTACAGAGCTACCCATTGTTTTCTCTCTGATATAATCAGCTTGGTCTTCTGTATTAGTTTTCTAGTCTATAGATTTTTAAAACTTTAATTGATTGGACTCTAGCTGGTATTTTCTAAAGGGCCTTTTCAATTTTCTAGCTTTCATTTTTAATATTAGAAACAGTTTTTTTGACACTCACTTTCTGTAGGAAGATTAATTTTTAATGTTCACCCTCTGTACTCTATTATGAGCCTTCCAAGAGTTGCATTCAATGAAAACTTAATATGTTTTCTCTGTCATGCTGGTACTGAAAAATGTATTCTCATGGCTTCTTATAGCTCTTACAGAGTTTCATAGTGTGAAAACTGAACTTGGTTTGTTTATTGTTGAGTCTGACTTTTTGAATTAGAGTATGTTTTTTGGATGAGTTGGGGAAGAACAAGTTTCGAGTCACAGGTTCTTCTGTGAGAATAAACCAAGCCATGCAACATCCACACCTCAACAATGAAGATACTGGTCTAGGATGTTTAGCAGATATTTGAATCTATAATAAAATTTGCCATGATTTTTCAAGTTAAAATTGAGCAAGGAGAGGAAACTCAAGTCTTGTCTGTTAGAAAAGATGATCTCTCTTTCCTCAGATAAGTAGGGGAATATGAATGCATATATTAACTTTTTTAAGTTGTAACACAGATAATAAGAGGTTTTCTTGGTTGTAGGTCTGATTTTGTTTTCTTTTGTTCATTCACTAGGAACTGAGAAGGCTTCTGAAGAAGGAAGACAAACCCCTTCTGATGATGTTCTATGCCCCATGTAAGTAACTCAGCATGTCCTGTCACCTTCTCAGTTCTCCACTGAGAAATGTCCAAGTCTGAGTAGAAGTCTTATCTGTCCTTCAGTAATACCATTTTGTATCATCTTTGTCATTCAACTCTTTGTGTTATTCTGCCTTTTTGTCCCATTTTCCCTGAGTTGTCCATTGTTTGTATCTTAACTTTTTCTCTTTTGCTGCTGACTTTTGCTCATTCTTCTTTTAAGCAACTGCTTTCTATGATTTCTTTACCTGTTGTCCTTTCTAGATTTGTGTTGTGAAAGACAGAAACACTGTATGCTGAGTACATAAGCGTTTGAGAGTTCCTAGCCCTCTGGCCTGTATGGAGCTGTAAGTGCAAATGAATGTTGCACACACTTTTGACTTTTGCAGTTTGGGGCATAGCATAAGACAAGCTGGTTCCACCAAAAAGCAAAAGATCTCTGGAGAAGGCTATAGGTTTGAAAACAACAACTGTTCTTCCTAACTGCAGGCAAAGGGAACAGTAGAGTGGTCAGGAGCAGGAATTTCCTTCTTACTTGATCCAGGAGGTACCCTGAGTGTTCCTGCCTATATTGGCAGGAGGAACTTGAAGACAAGTGGGATTTTGTGGGACACAGGGGGACATGAAGGAAAGAGAAGAACACATTGGAGTCACTGCATTTCATTTGTTACCTTGACATTGTATTGTTGCTATCTCGTCATTGCATTTGCTGCTTGTTCCTTAATTTTGCAGATTTACAACTGCTTTTTTATTTGTTTCCTGGTGCCTGGTATGTAGGAGCTTTCTAGTTCTTCAAAACAAGATAATGTGGCACTGGAGTTGTTGCTTGGCTGGAAAGCAGGAGCCATGAGAAAGGAATAAACATGTGACCTAAGCTAGAAAAGCCTCCCAGCACTGCCCTGATAGAGAAATTGATTTTAGGCACCCCTAGCAATTTGCTGGCTGATTCTCTTTAAAACTGTGTCCCATGGCAGCATTATCTGGTGTTTCTCAGTGTATATTCCCTTGTAATTACCGCTGGAAATGCCATTCTACCATCTGACTACTGCCAAAATGACCAGAATTGCTGAAGACTTAGTTTGATACATCACTAAGAGAATGTTTTTTTTTCCTTCAATTAAATCAGTTGCAGCTCTGTGCCTTCAGACTCTGCAGCAGGATGGTCGTGCATGGCCTGATATGGTGCGTGGTCTTTGGCAGTCGCTGCCTCAGCCTCAGCAGAAAATGATATGCCTGCTCTGCCTGTAAATTGCCCCTCAGGAAGACTTCACCTGCAGAGTACTTTCACGGTTTGCGTGTATCATGAATAATTGTTTTCCACAACTGAGTCTCTTCCTGAAATGTGCCTTATCTAACCCTTCGTTCTTTTTGAACCGTTCCCCCAGAAACTCTCCTCCTTCCAGTTTCTCTTCTTTTGAAGTGGCAAAACACCTGCTAGTCTTCGGGGCTGTAATACTTTTGCTGCTTTCTAAACTGCTGTGAAGGAAGCCTACTTGTAAGTTTTTTTTCTCCCCTCTGATTTTGTAGTTCTTAACTCTCTCATCTTTTATTTAACACATGAGACCTTCTGACTTGGTTCTTGTCCAGTTTTTCTTTTCTTACTCCTGTTGTTGAAGACAGAATATGTCCAGCAGTTGCATTAAAATACTGGCTTTGGGCAGCTGAAGTTACTGGTTACACACAGGTGTTACCTTTCATAACTGGGAGCAGCAAATCAGAATTGGGCACTAAAGGAAACTCTGCTTTTCTTGACTTGTAAGGGGTGACTTTGGGAGGTCTTTAGCACAAGAAGACATCAGAGGCTTTGTCTGGTGAGGTATGAGGAAGATAGCTGCATTATTTCTCTACTTTGTTGAAGGAAGATGCTTTAAATTCATTGTGGCAGATTCATAGGAAATGGGCTCTTTCATTATGTACCAGTGCAGAGGGAGATGAAAGCAACTGCAAACTTAAATATAGTTTCTTTAATATTTCGACAGTGCTTAGACTGTGTAAAACTACTCAGAGAAAAGGCATGCTCTCCTTAGAAGATATTACCTGCCATTTGGAGACCTTTCACTGTACTTTCAGATCTGTAATATAAAGTCAGACAGTACTAAATATGAAAAATTTGGTATACTTACAGTCATTCAGATTAATTTGTAGTTAACTTGATCAAAGAAGCCTCCTGCAAGAAATGGTGAATCCATGAAAAAGCTGTTTATAACATCATTGAAAACAGAGCTTAAAAAAACATGGGAAAACATGTGTGTTTAATTAAATCCCCCCCCCATCTTGAGACAAAATACAAGAAAGAATGAAGAAAATAAATTTTTCAGAGTTACCCTCTTATGTATATGTTGTATGGCTTTACAGTGTCTTGGACAGTATAATCTGGAAATGTGTGGGTAGAAGAGGTTATACTGAAGTGGGTTTGGCAGCAGCAAGTTTGAGGCAGCAGCAAAGCTGGGAATGGAAGGACTATAGGGATGATGGCTGAGTGGGGGAGGCCAGTAAGTGCCTGTGCTCCAGAAAGGAGTACAGGGAGCAGTAAGTTTGAAAAGGTGGACAGAGGGAAATCATTAGCCTGGAGAGTTTGGGGCGTGAAGCTACTGAAGAGAGAAGAAACAGAAGATGGTGTTAACAACTTGTGCCTTTTGATGTCTGTCCAGTCGTTTGAATGAAGCTGCAAGACCTCAGTGGGCCTCAACTAACTTGTCTGTGTCCACCAAAAAAATTGTAATTTTGAACAGTACTAATTCAACAACAGAGAGATCAAAGGTGGAGAGACTGCAGAAATGAGCTCTCTTCCCTCTGATTAAAAGATCTTCTTTCCAGGCATGCTGATGTGATCCTAAATCAGTGGCTACAACATCTGTTCTTCTTTTCTAGAAGATATTTTCAGAATTCTTCTCATTTCACCAGGATAAAAATGTTCACTTCTGTCCTATGGTAGTCCCAGGATTCTCCACAAAAAGTGCCTGAAGTGCTTGGCTGCTGCTTGCTTACATGCTTTCTGCCCTCCTGCCCATGTGCTTGTGTGTATTTTACTTGGCAGAGGTGAAACCTGGTGCTTACAAGGTGATTTAGTGTTAATCTGCTTAGCACTCCAGAGTGTCATCAAACAGCTCTTAGCATACTCCAGCTACACATTGCTTTGTCTTCTTTGCTTGCCATTTGTATTTTGCTCAGCCCATAAAGTTATTGTATCTTGCAAGGGCTGTTGCTTCTTCTGAGTTATGTCTTTTTGATTAACAAAGTACTGTTTAACTTTTGATTTCTGTTTAATGTGTTTAGGAAATGTCTCAAATGAATTTCAAAGATGTGTTAAACTGGGATGAATCTGAAGCATCTCTCTCCCTTCCCCCTTTAAAGACCAGAAATGCACAAAGCTTTTTGTTTGAATTCACAAATGTGTCATCTTCCATTGAGTTTTGAAATGTGAGTTTCATCTTCAATTCCCCTCTAGGCTCAACTCATAGCCTGAGACATACAAGGTGGTGTTTGTTACTCTTTCCAAAACTGGGACGAGCAATGAGTGTGAAAATGAAGAGCTTGGAAAACATGCAAAACTAGCTGCATGTAACAAGAAGTACATCCTTAGAAACTAATAATTAATAATTATTATTTGAGATAGATAGAAAATTTTGGTTTAAAATTTTTTGTATCAAAATGTAATTTCATATGCTTTGTAACACACATCCTGTAGAAAAATTGGAATAGAATTGTTGGCATATCACTTACACAATTTCTTTTTTTTTATCAGGGTGTGGTGTTTGTAAGAGAATGATGCCATCGTACCAGCAGGCAGCCACAGAGCTGAAGGGTAAATATGTAAGTGAGAAGATAAGATGTATACAAAATTTATAAAATTCTCTTAACCCTTTTATTTTTTTAGCATTTAAAAACACAAATACTTATTGAAGTGGGGGATTTTTAAGTGGGTCAGAACAAAACAGAAGTTAATGACTGTGTTGCAGATCTCTTCAGGGTTCTCGCTTTGTTTTATTCCTTTTAAAACTTTTGAGAATGAGGTGTTAACTCACTTGCTGTTTAGATTCAGTGTAGTTCTTGCCATGGAAAAACAGGCTTTGACATTACGTAGCTTTATGTTCAGCTTCTGATTTGTCAGTTTGTACTCTTGTTGAGCTTATGTTGGTAAAGGTAGAGAAATGTTTGCCCTAATGGGTTTGATCAGCTTTTTTACCTGATATTTTATTGAGGATGCCTTTAAAGTGATAATTAATCCACCTTTTTAGTGGAGAATCGCAGCATTATGAGAGAGAGATTTCCCTACATGAGCTACTGTCCTCCTAGCCACTAAGCATAAACATTAACAAGGTCTTGTAGTTTTACTATAACTCTGTTAACAAAGTTAGTTTTCATACCAGATTGAAATGAAAATAATTTTTGACCATAGTAAAATTTGTCTACAACAGCCACAATAATTTAGTTAACTGTTTGTACTGTTAAGTAGTATGGATCTCTCTAAGCAAGCTGAAGGCTCTTCTTAAGTCAAGCCTTAGTGTATCGTTTATATGACACCAGTAATACAGAAGTGACAAAGAAATAGAATTGTTGTTCCATGACTTTAGCTGGATTTGGACTCATCCTACCTGTTGTTGTTCACTTGTTGAGTTTACTGTTTTCCTTGCGAGATGTAGCATGTGCTAAGGAAAAGACGAAGCACTGCGGATCATCACTAGGGCAGTTCTGGCCAGTGCTCCAAATAAGCACCAAGTGCTGTCAGAAACCCCCACGCTCTCCCATCTAGTTGTTTTCAGAAGTGTCTTCTCTAAATCCTTGTTTGCTTAGGGCTTAAATGAGTGGGAGTTGTTATTTAGGACACGGTACAGCCCTTGAAGATATTTTCAAGAGTGTTTTCGTCTAACCAGGCAGCACTCTTAATGCCATCTCCCCTTGCTTGAGCATCTTTGGGAAGGTACTCCCATTTTGCACGGAGGATGTGTGGCAAGGCGTGGGCTAGGTAGAAATTAGGAATGTGAAGAATCACCTACAGAGATAGTGCCAGAGAGAAATCCTGCTGCATAGCGCAGTGTTCTGCAATTATCCCTTCCTTGTACATGTGCAGCTTGTTTTATTAAATTCAGTCAGAGAATTTAAACTCCAGGTCTATTCTGCTTTTGATTATTTCCTTCCTTGCTTGCTTGGACATGGTTTCTGTAGATCTGGGCTAATCCTGTGTAGCCAAGTGACAGGGCTACGGCACAGCACTGAGGCTAGCGGTGCATCTCCTTAATGCAGCACAGGTCAGAGGTGCTTTTTGCACTGGAGTGTTTTTAGTGCAGGCTCAGTTCAGAGGAAGTTATGCCACTGCCACCTGTGTCTCACAAAAATCAGTCTGTTCTTCTAAATGTGACCTAATCAGCTTCCTGAGTGGTATGTGTATGTGGTTTGGCATTTCTAAAGTTAACCGCACTGTACCCACCATAAATTATCTGCGGGGTACCTTAGAGCAATGTTGACCTCCAAATCATGCTTTGCTGGAAAGTTTATGGTTGGTTTGGATGAGGTGAAGGTTTGGCCTCTTAATCTGACCTGTCATTACCTGTCAGAATGTGCCAGGCTCAAAAGCGATTACTGCTATTATATAGCAGGAAAATGAAGTACAGTATTGCCTGTCTAATAGATTGTAAAAATGAAAAGGTGAACTGTACCTGTCATTGTTTGCTAGACTCTCTTGGGACTGGTTGTTTCTTCTCCCAGTACCGTTACTGAGAGGAAAGCAGGGTGGCATTTTGAGCATTACGTTTGATTTAGGTCTTGCAACTCCATTACACCCCATGCAGAGGGGAGGAAGGGGGGCTTCAAATAGGAAGAGGGCGGCTTATTTTGTCCTTGGCATGAAAGATTCCCATGGTTTGAGTAGTGTGGGCTCTGGCAAATGACTGTCACTGACGTGCCGTGACCCCAGTGCCTGGAGGAACTGGTGGTCAGCAAAGAGTGCCAGCATCTCCTTAGTGCCTGTGGTTTTCATGAATGTGCTGGAGTGCTTTACTCGGTAAAGACTAGCTTATATATTGAAGTGCTTTCCGCTTCTGGCGGTGGTCTGGTTTTTTTGGTAAAAATTTTAGAAGCATAAAGTTCCTATGCTTATTTCAGATATCAAATTAAGGAAGTCTTTGTTCAATCTGTTTATTAAACTTGGCTCTAGGAAGGCTTTGTGTATTGGTGGGAGGTACCAGTTTTGGAGAAATTTAATCAAGAAAACTGTGAAACCAGGTAGGGGTCTTAGTTGAATGAGAGTATTCAGAAACTATGAAGTTGTGGCCAGCTAGGAAGGGCTCAAAGTCAGTTTAGGTTATAGGTAGCATGGTGGAGAGCAGATAAATGTTGAAATATGTCAAACATGACTGCAGAGGTTAAAGGAATAAACTGATCTTCGTTTCTGATGTGACTATTACAAGAGGTAATGGACTTAAATTGAAACCAAGGTCATTCAGTCACTTGCTAAAAGCAAATTAGCTAAACATCTGGAAGAAACAGCTCAGGTATAGATGTAAGATCTTGTCTTTGGGTAGTAGGTGTATTTTGATGGTCTCTGGCAGCCCAGTATTATATAATTCTGTGATTATAGGCTGGCAAAAATTGTTACTTTTGTCATTAAAAATTAATCACATTTGAATAGGCTTTTTGCCTATTATGCTTCAAATGATATATGAACACCAGTATGAATCCAATTTACCGACTTGTATCAATAACTGTAGTCTGGGTGGACACACTAAGATTGTAGCAGAATACAAGAAAGCTGAAGAGGGACTATTCATAAAGACTTGCAGTGACAGGATGAGGGGGAATGGGTATAAACTGGAAAGGGGCAGATTCAAGCTTTATGTAAGGAAGAATTTCTTCACCATGAGAGTGGTGAGGCACTGGAACAGGTTGCAAAGGGAAGTTGTGGCTGCCCCGTCCCTGGAGGTGTTCAAAGCCAGGTTGGAGGGGGCCTTGGGCAGCCTGATCTAGTGGGATGTCCCTGCCTTTCACAGCGGGTTGGATATAGATGACCTTTAAGGTCCCTTCCAATCCAAACCATTCTATGAATCTATGATCTGAAATGGCTGGGAATGCGTTCTTAAAACCTAGGAAATTCTCTGAATGCTCATGGTAGATATGAGATCTGGTAGACTGGTATTTGAGAGTGTTAGTTAATGAACCTGTTTCTTGCTTTATGAAACAACAACCATGTCTTGATCCAATTGCATTTACCTAACCTTGACTGGAGACATAACAGAAGGGGAGAATTTGGTCTAGGTAATCTCATGAGTTAAGTCAATCTGGTTGTTGGAACTACAAGGAAAATTCAAAGTGGGAGGCTTGGCCAACCAGTATAAACCATATTTCTATACTCAGTTAGCTTTCTTTTCCCCTTTTTCAGGATAAACAAAGTATCTTTTTGTGATTTTTCCCTCACCTGCTTAGAAAAGGTTGACCTTCTAATGAGGATTTTCTGCTTTAAGATTCATTTCATGCTGGCTCTGAGCACATTTGGTTGGTCTGAGGAGTTTGCCGCAGTCAGGAACTTGTTATTAAATTCTGGTGTGGTATTTCAGCTGGAAGGAAAAAATCCTGGTTTTGGAGGGGGAAGGAGGGAGGGGTTTGGGTTAAGACCCTGCTGCTGAAATGATGCAGGCTGTCAATACCATTAAACTGAGTTAATCGTGAAGTGGTATCTCAGCAACTTGCTGGCTGAACGTTTGACAGCAGAATTACCTCTGTGTGAATCCCGAACATGCACAAACTCAGAATAGGTCCCATACTCAAATTTTCAGGTCAGAAATGTTTGGAATACAATCGGTCAGGGCACAGATAAGTTGTAGGAGCCCTGAGTGTGAAGCTCAGTGTGAAGGGCTCTTTAGGTGGAGGGTGGATTAGGATAAAAGTAAGCAAGGGGAAGGAGGGGCTTTTTGTTTCCTATGCTAGTCTAAGAAGTTACTATGCTTCTGTGCCCATCTTTGTATCTGTGGGACAAGGTTAATTCTTAACTGTCATTATACCCTACCAGTCAGGTGATTGAATGTTTTTAAAGCATATAAATGCCATGAGGTATTTCCCGGGCTCATGAAAACAGGTGCTTTTTGCTTTTACTTCAACAGTAATGCTAACTTCCCCTTTCTGTTCAGTAAGCACTTTTTTTAACTAGGATAACGTCAGTGCTTGATCAATTAGAACTTCTAGATGTTAGCTGAGATTGTAAATTTGTTGCTGGAGTGGAAACCAGAGAGATGAGGAACTAGTTGTGTCCTAGCTAGTGTTTGGATCTGAATTAAACCATGTAAAATACTTGTAGAAGAGGAAAAAAGTACATAGTTAGGCTTGCAGCTTAAAATCCACATATGCAAAGAGAACGCAAGTAGTGTAATTGAGAGAAATATCTTTAGATAAGTGTGTGAATAACAAGAAACAGGGACACTTCCAGAGCAAGGAGGAGTAGACAAGCTGATTGCTGTGTGCTAAACTCAAGTATTGTTCTGTTCCTCCTTGAAGAAGATCAGAACTTTACTGGCTTTTACAGAGCTCCTCTTGCTTTACAGCAATATGAATGAAATGACAATCTGCCCAGAGCCTAGTTGTTTTTTGCTTTTAAAAAAAGATTGTAATGTTTCTGCTGTATTGTAAGAATCTGTACAATTATGCTCTGTTTTTTCAGGTTCTTGCGGGGATGAATGTTTACTCGGCGGAATTTGAAAGGATAAAGGAAGAGTACAATGTCCGAGGATATCCTACAATCTGCTATTTCGAGTCAGTTATGTTTTGCTACTACTTTAGAAATCATACACTCAACTATAATTGCATGTTTTTATCTCCCAGGGCAAGGACTAAACCTTGTTTTGTTGCTTTAACAGGAAAGGAAAGTTCCTGTTCCACTTTGAGAACTACGGTGCTACCGCGGCAGATATAGCCGAGTGGCTCAAAAAGTAAGGCACTTCATGCACTCCACCTTTTATATACTTTTCATTATTTACAGAATGTAATGGTTTAAGAACAGCCACCTCTCCCTTATTCCTTCCACTCAGAAGAGCAAACAGAACTACCCCACTGAGATTGGCTGAACTAATAGAGAGCAATTGCCTAATGTTTGTTTTTTAGCATGCATGCCTTGCGTTTTGCAGTTGCATTTCATCAGTAACAGGAGACTCTCTGGACCAAAATAAATGCAGTTATATGGATCTCTGCTTCATTAAAAAACACCAACTTAAATTTCCAGTGATCTTGGGTGTCTGAACTTAATACCTTGCGAAAGGTTTGACTTTGTTGCTCTAATAAAAATGCATATAGTGAGTGTACGGTTCTCGTTGATTCTTAAGCTTTTAGCTGGAGCTCTAAAGAGCCTGGCAGATACAAACTGGAGATCAAGGCATCCTGGATTGTTAGTCATTTTTACAAAATCTGTGTCTCCTGTCATGACATAAAGATGGTGAAAGTATCTTCTTCTACCTAAAGAGAGCTATTTGCAGTCATAAATATTTTGGGGACTGAATGAGCCTAGGGGACTAGTTGAGAGAGAGAAAAGGGGGGGCGATGTATAGTTGCTTTTCTGTCTGATGATGGAGAAATGCTGTCAGCAGTTAGCCCTGGCTCTTGGGCATTGTCATTTTTGTAACCCTCCCTTGTTTGCTGCAGCCACAGAAATAGTTGAAGCGAAGCTAATAAAAGGAAAGAAACACACAGAGAAGAATGGACAGTTGCAAACTACTGTGATTATAAGGCTTAGCAAAACTGACTCAAAATAAATGTGTTTTACTGGACCCTTGGGGCTACACTAGGGGCATGCATATGGTTGCAGGCAACCCAGGTTCTACAGCAGTGGCAGCATAGGTATTCCAAGATTTGGAACCCATGAATGAGGTGACAACAGCATTCCTGTTAGCATCAGGAGGTACAAACACTGCAGGGAAGTACTGCCTGATGGATCAAAGAGGAATTTAGCCGTAGTCTTTAAGCCTCATTTAGTCCGTTAAGCCTTCAAGTATGAATGATCAAGTTGGCAACTCTGGCAGTGCTGAGGGAGGTGATCAGCCCTTGGAGCAAGGATATGACTTCATCACCTGCACTGTATTATGCTTTTCAGTTTTCCAAGGATGTGGTTATCTCTTGGCTACCACATGTGAAACATTAGATCTTTGGGGTGGTTTTTTTTTCCCCTGTCTGCCCACATAATATCCAGATAATCCCTGTAATATGCAGTGCCTTTATATCAGTGCTGTGACAGCAAGTGAACACAGCTACTGGAGGCAAAGCAGAACAGCTGCAAGCTCTTCCCAATGATAATCTCAGCTAACAAGCCACTGTGGGTTTTGGCTGATATTTCAGCAGTCCAGAGCTAAAGACAGCGATTTGTCCTCACTTAGTATTAGTGCATGCTTATTAGTTTCCAAAAAGATGATCTGAGCAGTAGCCACCTTGCCCCTGTTTTGTAGAAGTACAATTTTTAAGGAAACCATGTTGAGAAATTATGCATACTTGAATTTTACCAGTAATTGATGTTGCAGTTAAAATCTTATATGGGGTAAATCTGCTACGTGCATGATATTGTATTACTCTCAGGAATCTGCAATACTAATAGTCAAATGGTATGGCAAGGGCTTCAGTAAAGCCAGAGTGTGATTAGATAAGCTGCAGGGTGCATAGGCTACATTTCAGAATAGTATAATATTAAAACCCTGTCAGGAAGTTGCTCTGATGTTGCTCTGTGGAGCAGGGAAACAGCAGTGCTGGAGTGTACATGGCAGCCCATGGTGAGGAAAGCCAACACGTTTTTTATACTGTGTATGCATGTGCTGTCATTGTAGATTCTTGAAAGAGAAGCCAGCAGACATTGTGCTGTATGAAATGACCTATTTTTTGTGGACACTAGATATACAGTGTAGAAAAGCAACTGTCTTCTCTTCCCCCTCCTCTTTCTTTCTCCTCCTCTCTGTTTTTTTTCCCCTCTAAACATTACTGGTAAAAAGACTGATCTGTACCAGTTTTAGGAGGAGGGCATGGTATAACTTAATGAAGGTTAGTATTATTTAAATTATTGAACAGATATTTTCCATGTACTTTCCTCTCAGAAAAAAGAGCTTCTAGTTTTGAGGGCTCTAACACTTTTTCTTCTACTACTTATTGAAGGTGCTTCTTTCTTACGCTGAAGTGTGCTAATGCATCTGTTGTACAGATACTTAACCTCTCTTATCTCCCTAATAGGCACTGGCTACTATCTTATGGAGTTTCAGATATTTTTATGAGGCGATAGAGAGAATCCATCATACAGCCTTATTCCAACATGCAGCATTATTAACATGAAAGATGCTATCTTGTACAGACCATAATTCTTTTCTGTATTTTTAAATCACACAATTCAGTGCATCAGCCTGGATGGTAGGCAAGCTGGACAGCTTCTTGCAGGCTTCAGTAGCTGCTTAGTTTGTCTTGCTGTTTTAATGGACACCACTCGGGCCCTTCTTCAGTACCAGCTACTCGGTTAAAACTAGAATTGGTTCTCTCTTCTTAAATGAATTAGCTCTTCAACTCTTCCAGATTTCTGTCATCCTATTTTTGGTCTTCAGGAGTTGGATGTGCCTTGTTTCAGCTTTAAATGATGTTTTAAATTTTGCTTGTTGGTACCTCCAGGCCTTGCAGCGCTTCTTACCAACTCCTATGTAGGCTTATTAGCATGCACAGCGTTTTAAACTGGGCTATTTGAATAAACATCCTGTGCCCTGCTTTACTAATTCCTGGCTGAAACAGGTCGTGCCAGGCCCTGCTAAACACAGTGTTTTCCCAGTGCTTTGTAGTGCCCGTGTCCATGTTGATCATGCTCTGTCTATTCAATCCAATTCCCCTTCCAAATTCATTAAGCTTTATGGATTTTTCTGGAAAGCCTTCACTCTGCCAGGATACCTGGAGATTATTGCTCCCTCACAGGCTTGGCAACAAGGGAACTGATGATCGGCTAAACTTTTAGAGAGTAAACTCTTGTGGATGGGAATCTGCCTCTTTCTCTCTCAGCTGCTTGGCTGAGTGCAGCTCTGATATTTGCTTTGATGTTTTTCTTCATTCATTTGTCATATAAGCAGCAGCACAGGTGTGCATCACAGTTTTGCATGGATTGCTTAATATTTTTGGATCATACCCATTGCTTACATCAACATAATTTGCTATCTGAATCTGTATATCTCTACTACTTTTTTATCAAACTAGGCTTTCAGCCTAGAAATGAGCAAGGCAGGATAAATGAGTTATCATCCATTTGCCATTCCTTGTTCCAGGCAGCTGACACAGTAATACATTTTAATAAAAAATAGTAAATCTGCTTTCAGCAGAGATGGGGTCACATCCAAACTTTTACTTTGCCAAAGAATTTGGGGAATTTTGGGGGGTATTTGGAACTCATTACTACAACTGGCAAGGATAAAATAGCTTCTAAGCCTGACTCCAAATGTTCGTATGTTTGGGTGTCCTTTATGTGAACACTGCTTTAATAAATAAAATGTCAATTAGCATAGTTTAGTTCATATCTGCCAGATTCTCTTTTTAATGTGCATTAGTAAAAGCCGAGAGCAATTGTTTAGCAGGATGATGAGCACTAAACTGGTCCAGAGAAGCTTGAGTTCAGTTTCCAGATCTGCCACCATGTCTTTGAGGAGTCTCTCTGGCTCTGATCCATCAAAGATGGTTAAACTCATGTGCAATCATAGTGAAGGTGGTAGAACATGTCACTTATCTTTTAGGTTAAGCATGCAGTTGAGGAGCTTTGCTGAGTGAGGAGGTAACAATGCTTCCCCAGGTCAGAGGGTTGTTCAGGGTAAAACCGTACATTCCTGGGGAAACGGGCTGTGTAGTTAGCTCATGGTCCCAACACTGCATCTCCTTTCTCTGTCAGACCTAATCATGCTGTCAGTATTCAAGGTGACTGGTTAGGTTGGCTGTTTCTATTCACTACTTTTTCCTTTCATTTGCAACGGCTTCTGTGAACTACTACTTCTGTGGCTGCTGTGAGAAGGGAAGCATCCTGCTGAGGAGGGTGAAAGTAACAGAAAATACATGTCATTTCTACAGTAGATAATAGTAACCAAGCAGTCTGATAATCAACTTGCTCCATCTCCTTCCGTTGCTGATCTGTCCTCATGAACTTCTTGTGGATGATTTTATTCCTACCCCAGTTTTATGAGTTTCAATACTTATAAGTTCTGGGTGGGTACACTTAGGGAAGCGGTTCACTTGGGTTGGCGTGTCATAAGTGTACAGACATCTGTACAAAGTTGTTCCTTTCATTCTGAATTGTTAAAATGACTGCTTAGAACCAGAGAGCTGCTTTTCAGCTGTGTCTGTCTGTCTTGTAGCCCACAGGCACCTCAGCCACAGGCTCCAGAGACTCCCTGGGCAGATGAAGAAAATGTAGTTTATCACCTGACCGATGAGGACTTCGATAAGTTTATAAAAGATCATCCATCTGTGCTAGTGATGTTCCATGCACCATGTGAGTTTGTTTTTTTCTTTTCTGTACCGTGAGCCAAACTCTTGCTAACAACATCAATGGTCATTTTCAGTGGAGGTTTCACAGAGCCATGAACTCCAAGTCCAGGGGTTGTATTTGTTAAATACACAAGGCATTAAGTATTTGTGAAGTTACAAACTCCAAGTTTTAGGATAGAGATGTGCCACTGGAAGAGGCACTTCATAGGCTGAGTCAAAACATAGCTGAAGACAGTAGTGATACTTAAATAGTCTGAGGACTCAACAATTTACAGCCTGACTTCCCATTTTCAACTTGTCTTTTGTGTTGCTTGCTTTCAAAGCAGAACTCTGGCTGATTGAGCAGCTCAGCTTGAGAACCATGAGCTCCTAAGTCCTTGTTCATGGCTGCTGATGTGTCATTTTGAGTATTTTCACTCCTCTTGCAGTGCTACAGACTAGGAGAAGTCTGGCTAGAAAGCTGCCTGGAGGGAGAGGGACCTGGGCGTGTTGGTTGACAGCCGACTGAACATGAGCCAGCAGTGTGCCCAGGTGGCCAAGAAGGCCAATGGCATCTTGGCTTGTGTGAGGGTTTGGGGGAGAGTTTTGACTCAAACCATCACAACTTGTATCAGAAACGGTGTGACCAGCAGGTCCAGGGAGGTTATTCTCCCTCTGTACTCAGCACTGGTGAGACCGCTCCTTGAATCCTGTGTTCAGTTCTGGGCCCCTCAACACAAGGAGGATGTTGAGGCTCTGGAGTGTGTCCAGAGAAGAGCAACAAAGCTGGTGAAGGGGTTGAACAGGCTTTATGAGGAACAACTGAGAGAGCTGGGGTTGTTTAGCCTGGAGGAGGCTGAGGGGAGACCTCATTGCTCTCTCCAACTACCTGAGAGGAGGGCAATGGCTTCTTCTCCCAAGTGACAGGGGACAGGACGAGAGCGAATGGCCTCAAACTCCACCAGGGGAGATTTAGGCTAGACATTAGGAGGAAGTTTTTCACACAAAGGGTCATTGGGCACTGTCAGAGGCTGCCCAGGGAGGTGGTTGATTCACCTTCCCTGGAGGTGTTTAAGGGACGGGTGGACGAGGTGCTGAGGGGCATGTTTTAGTGTCTGATAGGAATGGTTGGACTCGATGATCTGATGCGTCTCTTCTAACCTGGTTATTCTATCATTCTATGACTCTGCCTTAGTTTGTGCTCTGACAGTGTAAGAGGTGATGGTCATTATGGATTGTGCTGAAGTATGCTAAAACTTGATCTAAGATCAGGAAGTTCCCCCAGGACATTTGAAAACTAATGCAGTGCTGCTAGTGATACTACTTACTGTTTGGCTTGAGAGTGCATTGGGCTGATTTACTGTTTTTGTATCATAATTCTAGCTTTAGCAATAAAATGCAGTAGGTTGCCCTCAGAAAGCTGTTCCAGCTGTGCTGTCCTTCTATATGCTGTTGGATATGAGTGTGGTAACCACTTTGTTCATTTAGGATGCAAGTTATTTAAGCTGCATAGGTGATTCTACTGATTCTTTGTGTCTGCAATGGAAGGTTCAGGCTCAAATCTGCTGTGTTGGGTGATACACCAGGAACTTCTGTCTCTTCTTGCTGCTGTGCTGGCAGTTGTATTTGGCCTAGATGTTCGTTTTCATGGGCATAGATTTGAAGGTTAGGACTCTGGAGGCAGCCTGTGTGCTCACAGCTGAACAACAGAGGGTCTTGGCACAGAGGCTAAAATCCTGCTTCCTTTTAAGCCAGCAGGAGTTAGCTCCAAATTACTTTTTTTTTTAAGGTCTGCTCATAAGACTTATCTGAAAAACAACATAATTAATTTCTTTTGCCCAATGAAATGTCCAGGGCTTTGATCCACTGAAGCAGGTGACTGGCTGCTGTTTTGTCACTGTGTTCACTGGATTATTTGTACTAATGAAAGTGGGACCGGAGATTAACGCCTGGTCTGAAAACCTAAACACAAGTAGCAGAACTGTTGAAGCCTGGTTTGCTCAGGAGTTATCCTTCGTTACACAAATCCTTCCTTTCCTAGATTTCCATGCACCACAGTGTGCAAACGGTGGCATGGGCTGCTGCTCCTTGGGAGCTGTACTCATGCTGGTTTGGCTGAACAACTGGGGCCAAACAGAAATACAACTGCTGAATTTCCCTGCTTTCCCTCTGCATACAATGTCTTACGATAAGCGTCCTCTCTCTCTAGCCCGAGCTTTCTATGTATTTAGAGAGATTTACTCGTAATTAAAAGACTTGCTGTTTTTTGAGTTTGTAAATGGGCATAGGAGTACGGTTGTTTATTTGGAATGATTAAAAAAGATAAGAAATCCACAGTTAGCCCTGCAAACCTCATTCTTTTAGAAAATCTGATATAGGTATATATACACACAACTACAATTTAATTCTGTTGGAAATTCAAGTTATAAATCTGAAGAGGGCTCCGTTCAGTTTTAAGTGTTTTTATTACATTCTAAAAGCCAAATAACATAATTTTAGCAGTAACAGTATTGTTGTGACCCATATGCAGAGGAGGAGTGCTTCCAGCTAGGTATGTTTTGTACTAGGGGCTGTTTTGTGCGAAGGTGCAGCAGTACTTTGGCAAGTGCTGTTTGGATAGTAAATTGAATGCCTGAATCGGGCTGTTGCAATCTCCTGATAACGTGTTCCAGGTGCTCAGAGTTGGAATAAAGACTATTCCTTACCATAACAACTCCATTTTAAATGCAACTTGAATATTTAGGGCACTTTATTTACATTCACATAGTAGGGCTATGCTTATGCGCAGAATCTAGCTTGTACATATGTAAGAGATCTGTGTTTGTAAGAATCCTCTCTGGGCATCCTCAGCAGAGAGAGTAAGGCTTGCAAGATAATTAATGACAGACAACTATCATAAACAGTTATCTCTGTGATTGTAAGATCTTCTCCAAACATTTCTTAAATGTGCTAATGGAATCGTCTTATGAATATTAGGAGATAAAATCCTCCAGTAAAAGAAGCAGTAAAACCAGAGGACAACTTACTTGCTTTAACCTTGGTAATTTAGGATTAAAAGATTTCTTCTAAAAATTATGTATTAATGTTAAAAAAATGTTGAAATAGATGTGCAGTATCCCAGAACTCAGGATATACTTATGTGTAACCAGGAATAAGAGAGGGGATTTCAGCACTGGCCTGGAATTAGCAAGTGTTTAAAAAAACTATGTCACCATGCAGCATACATGTAACTTGGAATTTTTCTAGCATATTGTCAATCTTGTGTTCCTGAGAAGTTGTTCTGTTATGGAGAGGATTATTTCAGTGATGCTTTAATTGCATAGTCGAATGGCCAATGCGTTAATAGAGTGTAGCATTAAAAGATGTGTGGGGAACTGAAAGGCTTTTTTATCCTCCTCGCGCCCCTGTATATGTGCTGAAGATACAGCTGAGCCACATGCATCCTTGGTAAAACTGTGAATGCAGAAGCAGGCACTGCGATGAATGTGGCCAACTGGATCTCCGTGCCTGTGGCTGCTAATGATGTTCCTTGAGGACCACACTATCATTATTTACAATCTGCTGCACTTACTGGCCCAGTTAAAGGCTTAGAGCATTTGTGTTATGTGCAGCCTAGCATAGCTGTATTCAACTAGAGCAGCTATATGTGATTTAAACACACTAGAAAGGTCTGTAGCATGCAACTTGCAATTTGCACCTTGTGCAATGAGGCACATGATACCTTTTTCTGCAATAGTTTAGCACAACCGTAAAGCACATGATGTGCTGCTTCAAGTTGGTTTTGCTGGCCCTTAGAAACGTAGGTGGGCAGGATGAGTTCATCCTGCTTTCGCTTTGCAGGTTGCTGGGACCACAAAGTAGGATTTTTAACTTTCTGGAAGTCCTTTGTAAAACCATTAAGAGGATGTTCAATAAATTTAGCATAGGTAAACAGTGACCCAGACAGCCAGGAGGCTGAAGGTGTTCTCCCTTCCCAGCCACCTGCAAAGGGTTTGCAGCGTTGTGCTACTTATTCAAGCATTTTGCTGAAATTTCATAATTGCTGGTGGTAAGCATAGTGTTATCCTGGATATATCCAGACTGGAATCTTGCAGACATGTGAAATATTTTTTCAATGTGTTGATGTACCCAAACCCTTCAGTTATGAACTGAGATCTCTTGGACTGTGTAAAAGAAAAAAATAAATGCCCTTTTCCCCAGAAAACCTTGGAGTTTTTGCTTGGATTAATCATATTTGCTAACTTGAGATAGCACAGTTACGTTAGTGAGCCTATTTCTAGGCCTGTACAGGGGATGTATCATATTAACAAAAGCTATTTCTGTAATGTAACAAATAAAGGCACCTATGCAGCTTATGATAGTGTTCTGTTAGCAATGGGAACAAAGACTCCATGTCTGTATCTGCTGCTTGGTATCTAAGCCCACAGTTTATCAATTTATTTAGATGCCCAAGATGACAGCTGGGTTCTGAATGTCTCTAAATTTGGGCTATACTGCCAGTCAAGTGTCGTTAATTGCTTTAGTGGCACAGGGACTTGTTAGGATTAAAAATGTTCCTGAATCACATGAGCACAAAAATGCCCCGTTTGTGTTTTCGGTTGTCCCCATCAAACTGTTTGCTGAGTCAAGTGCCATTTTAGAAATAATTCTGTACAAAATATTTCTCAAATTAGTGCATCTTGCAGTCTTTCACATTTGGTTTTATCGAAGGAATAAATCCCCCTCCAAATCTCCATTTCTACTTTTTTCCAGGCATTTTTTCTCCAAAGTGCAATCTTGCACAAAAGAATCTTAATCAGTTCGCTAATAAGTCAAGTCAAATGCTACTGAAGGGCATTTAAAGTCTAGAATTGAAATGAAGGTCAATCAGAAATGGGTTCTGAAAGTGTCTGTAGAGGACTCATGCACAGGAGTTACTTTTCCGTATGATTTGTTACCACAAATGACATTGCTAACATTTTAAAGTGTACCTGTTCCTGCAGCCTTGTGTGTAATAATGTCCTGTGTACCACAAACCGTAGCCTCCTTGGGTACATTCAGCAAGCACAGATCTGAGTAGTCTCTGTTGCTAATTAGTGGTGGTCATTAGTCACCTCTGATGTTTGCTTGGTATTGCTTTTCTCTCCTCTCATACCCCATCAGCCATAGGAAAATCCATGGTCCAGCACTGATGCCAGAGATAAGAGGGGGGTGAAAGATGCTTTGACCATACTGTTAGTGTGAGTGGACGTTTGTTTTCTAAAGGATTAGACTCTAAAGAGGTGTTTCTGGCAACATTTCTTCCTTGTGCATGAGCTTAAAATCATGTTAAACCTGTCTTCTTCCCAGCCCTCTCCATAGGACTTCTTCAGAGACTGCAGATAAGCTGTAATTACAGAACTTTAGGTTAGAAAAAATGTCACTACTCTTAATGGGATATTGGAGCCATCACAGTTTTCCTCCCTTGATAAGGAGGGAATGCAGGGAAAATGCATGCAACTCTCTTTTTTTTTTTTTCTTTTTCGCTCTTACCCTTCTTAATTTGTTACTGAAAGTGGCTATGGGTATACAACCCTGCTACACGTTTTCTTGCTCCCTCCTAATGGAAGGGAGGGCAAAAATAGATCTTGAGATGATGAAATGCTCTGTAGTTTTCATGTATTGTTGAAATGTTTGTGAAATTCCTTTCCTGTCCTCAGATATTTTTCTATCCCTTCATAAACCAGCCCAATCAATTATGCAGTTGGTGCTTTCCAAAGACAGCTATTCAACCTTGCATGTTTTTAATTGCACAGGGAGCTGTTTTATCAGTTATAGCTTTGAAAACAGTTTTTCACACCCTTCCCTCCTTCCTCTGGTGCATAAAACCCCAAGGTTTTAGGCCACTTTGTGGACTCATTATTGAGAATGCCAACCAATTAGCCCAATACAAGTTGAAGGCCTTCAGCTTATAACCAGGCAGCAGACTTGGATCTCTCCCTGCCGGGGTAGCATCATTGGTTTCAGTGGTCTTGTTTTTGTTTCTTACTGCTGCGTGTGGTGAGATTGGAATGCAGGAATCCATTCTCACGTCATATTTAAAGTAAAGCAAATGCAAAATGTGCACACAAAATCAAATCTGGGGGTTTTGGTTTTTTTCTTTTTTTTTTTAAACTGGGTTTTACAACTATAAATAAATAAGTTAATTTTTCAGACCCCCATTGGTTCCTTGCGAAAGCTCCTTATGCAAGCAAGCTACCATTCCAGTGAGTGCTAATTGGTACGTTGGCTGGCAGCCTCAACAGAAAGGCCATGAGTTGAAAAGGCTGAAGAATTAATTTACTGTACAGCCTGAAAAAATAGCCTTTCCCAGCACAGGTCAGCAGCAGCTTAACATTTGCAGCCTGTGATAAATATTTTCCATACTAATTCATGATTCCATCAATGATTTTTTAAAAATGTAAACCAAAGCAGTCGCACCAGTTAACTGGAAGTGAAAGGCTTGTGGGTTACCCAAGCAAACAACACTGAATATGGAATGGATGGAAATATCCTTTAATTTTTGTTTGTCCTTGTCATAGCTGACACATGTTATATTTAAAGTAAAACATTGGCTGTGTTTGGTGGCTGGATAGAGAGCTTTTGACATCTGCCTTCAGATGTAGAGCCTCTAGGGTAAAGACAACAGTATGTAGCTGAGAAGCTGTCCTTGCTATACCTGTGCTAGGAGACCTTTTAATTTATTTGACGTCTTCTAGGGGTAGCTCTTCATAAGAAGCTTCAACCTGTCTCTGTTGATTACATCAGTTTAGTTTGAATGGAAAATGCTCATTCATGACCAAAAGTCTGCCTTCTGACCTCAGCTTTGGCGTCTGCCAAATTGGGTGTTTTGGAGAAAAGCTGTGCATCTGGCTGGTGTCTGCAGGGAGGATTCTCGAGTAGCTTCCCAGGAGGAGCAGCAGCAGCAACAATAATAGCAGCTACTCCAGTGACCCTCCATTTCTGCACTCTGTGCCGTTTTTTCCAGTTGTATAATGTCGATCAGTCCTTGGTTGAATGAAAATGTGTGTGAGAAGAGTTTATGGGGTGGCAGAAGTAGCAGAGAAGAACCATGTTTTCAACATGTGCATTAGCTGTGCAAAACAACAGGGAGTTAAAAGCTGAAAACTTGGCAGGATGTAGCCTTGGTCAGGGGTTTGTTTAGAGTTTCCTGAATGGTCTTTATAAGCTTTGACAATCCAACCTGACAAATGAACTCTACTTTTTAAGTTGAACTTTCCATATGGGCAGTATTATAAAAACAGTTGTGGCTGTTACTCAGTGATGCTGTTGTCAGAGAAGAAAATTAAGGCAAGCATTTCTGTGCTGCATTGACTGTGACCTGCAAGGGTTACTGTAAGTTTGTAGTACGTAAGGCAGGAGGTGCATTTAGACGGGATGTCGCTGTGCCCACTTGTCCGTGGCACGATACACAAGGAGACTTGTGTGTGTCAAGGTGCATGCTGTAGGCTCAGTCCTGTTGCTGCTGGAGCTAAGTGGAAAGCTTTGCTTGCTTTTAGAATATTTGGAGCAAGCTTTGAATATGGCAAACGTTCTGGACTGTTGTGTACGTCATAGGCAGCGTCTAGGTCTGTTGGGTTTCTTGGTGAAGAACTGCACGTGTCAGGATGGGCTGTGGTGATGCCCTAATCACCATAAGGTTGAGTTGTTGTGCAAGGGCACTTGGATGATGAATGCTGTTGTTTTAAGAGTCTGGATGGATAGGTGAGGAGATCTGCCTTTGTTTCAGCATCGCATTTCCTGATTCATTGCATCCCTTAGGTGCCTAATTTTAATGTAGCCTTAATGCATTTTTAATGGAATATGTAATAAAGTGCTTCCCTGGACAAGTTTAATTTGTGCTAACTTTCTCTTCATTGTATGTATGTACTTCCTGGCTGTATGTTATCGGCAGGCTCCTGGAACAGATTTATTCTTCATATTAAACCAGTTAGAAACAGGTATGTTCTTGGCTCCCAAATTGAGCAAGTTCTGATTGTTGATTTCAGAGGGAAGAGGACAACTGGGACACTCAGTCTAGGTTCATCTGTATTTAAAGCCACGTTTGATTCGCCTTCCCTGGAGGTGTTTAAGTTACGGGTGGACGGGGTCCTGAGGGACATGGTTTAGTGTTTGATAGGAATGGTTGGACTCGATGATCCAGTGGGTTTCTTCCAACCCGGTCATTCTGTGATTCTGTAAATCTACAGCAGGATGTTGCTTGGTATTATGTGTATTTGAATATCACCAAAAAAATCTCAGGAAGTGTAAACAGTTCAGTGCAATGACCTGCCAGTGCAATGACCTGCCTCATTAAACTAATTACAACAGTGATTTTCAGTGGAGGTTTAATCACACATGGAAACAGGAGTTCTTGAAAACACAGCAAACCAGGAAAATGAAGAACCTGACATTGATTTTCCCTTTAATGACCATTGCACTTATGCTTCTTGAGGGTTTAAAAATAAAAATCAATATAGGTTCTTAGTGGTACTTAATATAAATAAGAACAGAGAGAGTATAAAAATCCTAATAACTAGCTTATGCAGTAAAATTTGATAGGATTCCTAATGAAAAGGGTGAAGACACTAACGACAGAGTCCATTGTCTCTTTTATATCAGTCTTTTCATACTGGAGCACACAGTTTGAATAAGATTATTGTAGTTTTGAAGCAGTTTGTGCTCTTTGAGGTGGGTAAAGTTGTAAAAAAAAAAGGATGATAAAAGCTATAGGCATGACCTGAAGGTGTAATAGTTTAGCTCCTTTCCTTGCTTTGATTTGTACAATCATGACTCAAGTTGCTAAATGATGTCTTGGTTTCCAGTCTGTGAAGCGGAGATAACATTTCACCTTGCATAGGAATTTTATCTAGTGAGGCACATCCAGGCTGCAAAATGCTCCAGTATTGCAAATGTTTTGGTATGGAAGGCATATGAACATTGCAAAGACTTGATTAACATGAAGGATGTAGGACTCTGCCTTCAGCAATCCTTGACTTGTGGCAGATAATTGGGTTTTTGGCCCCCTGGTTTAGGAAACAGAGTCTGCAACTGGGGGAGTGCACAAATCAAGCAGTGCTCCCGCAAGTAGAGCTGATGACTTGCAACCTGCCCATACTGGGTCTTAAAGGGAGGAGCCTTGTCCTGCCTGGTTCAGGTTCATAACAGAAAGAGTAGCAAAACCAGACTTTTGGGGTGTTTGCGGCTGCTCTGCCTTTCAGACTGGAACTCGCTCTGTGCCATGGTGCTGTTTTGGGGACACTGTGTGTATGTCAAATAACTTAGTTGCTAGCAGTTATGTATATCAAGAGCCATATGCAGGGCAGTAGTAAAGGAGGAAAGAAAGGATCTGAACTGTAGATATATTGGTTTTGCAAAATGTGGGGTGTTTGTTCAAAATGCATCACCGTGTGCTTACCTCCAATTGGGAGCAATTAGTTTCCCTGTTAAACAAGACATTTGGAAAGGCTGTTCCAGTCAGGGAAAAATCTTCCTGTGAGTGTGTGGCAGGTGGTGTGAAGGGAACATTAATTTCTTGGGGGTTTGCTGCCTCATTTCTCACATTGCTATTGCCTTCACTCTCTGTGAAGAAGTCCTTCCAACTAACTGAAACTGCTGCAAAGGAGTCGCTGTGGCTGCCAGAGAACCAAGGGACAGCTGTGAGGTGACAGCTGAAGGGAGACTCCCTGTAGTCTACCCTTCTCTGGGTGTCTCTTATAGATTATTTTGCTATTCAGAGTGGTCTTTCAAAGGACTTCTGTAATTTCAGCTGACCTTTTTTGTCCGGTGAAAGTCCTCATCTTAATGTGCAGAGTGGATGAGTGTCCTGCAAGCTTCACCCTGGTGTACGTATAAGCCCTTAATGCGCTCATGGTAAGTTCTGATAGGAGTGAAGAATAACCTATTTTTATAGGTTTACTTCACTCGTCTCTAATGATGGGTTAACAATAGGAATTAGCTTTAAGAATTAGGCACCAGGTTTATTTCTTCTGAAATAAATTAATTTTCTTGCCTGGATAAGCTTAATATACAGCACAGGGCTGTCATTGGGAAAGTGCCTTACAGTATCTCTGCTACTTGAATCATTACCAGCAGAGTTTTCATTATCAAGTTTATCTTCCTAAATACTTTATGGTTGCAATTTTTATTATCCTGTGGAAGATAGCATGGAGAACTTACTTTAAAGGGCAAATAATGAACATGGAAACCTACACTGAAAGATTGTTTGCTTGCCTGTCTGCTCTTTGTGTCCTTCAGGTGGTAGTTGGCAAGTGATGCTGTCTTTTTGAGTTATTAATAAGTGAATCTATCGCTTTTATACTGAGACATTGTGCTGGTGGTAGAGGGGCCTCTTCTAGGGTCCTGTCTGCTTGTGATTAGCAAGCATCCCAGTATACTACTTCTCAGTAGGTGAATGCATCTCAGCTGGTAAACTTATCCTCTGATTTTGGACAAAAGTATGCAATCTGCATAGTATCCCGTGCCGATACTTCACTTTTACAGGTATCTTCACAGTAATAGCCAATGTTGCCATCGTCTTTAACACCCCTACCCCATAAGCTTAACAGCTTATAGTTGTACCTTTCTTATGATGATGTCCTTGTATTACATCCATTTTGCTGACATTTTGTACAAGTTGCATCCTAGAATATTATTTACTTGCTATGCTGTTTTCCTGAGCTGGACATTCAAAGCTGTCTCATCTAACCTCTCTGGCATTTTCATTGCTAAATCCAAAGTATAGTGTCTTCCATGGTGGGGTAAGAAAATGAGGGGAAGTAGTGCAACTTCCCTCCCCAAGGCAAAATTTTGTTGATCATCTGCCAATAGAGAAGGCAGAGGGGTGTCTATTTTGCATGTGTGGTAATTATGGTTTAATTGGGAAGGAAACCTTCTGGTGGTATTTTTCATAAACTCTCAGCAGTTTTACCTTAAGGCAGCCATGCTGTTGTCTCTCTCACATTTCAATAGGGGAAGATTAATTTTCAACACCTACTCAGGGCCATGTTCCTCAAAGCTGGTGTAGGAAGTGTAATTCGTATCTACTGATGCCAGCACATCCACCTTCCTTCACTTCTTTTCCCACCCAAGTGGAATGGTAGGAGGTACCTTCATCTCTCAACACTGATTTCTACCAGTTGCACCATATAGTTTTGACTACAAGTGTATATACATGCAGTGTAATCTCTAGTAGTTGGAAGCTGAAGCCAGATTTGGAATGGAAACAAGGAACTATGTGATTTTTGTTAGTGTATTTTAAATAAAGAGGATGATTAGCTTAAAGATTGTTTCTGGAGGCTTGCTGGAGTCTGTGCTATTGCAGATGGGAATATATTTTTCAAAGGCTAGTTTCAGGAGCCTGGCTCAGCCAAGGCTCCCTGTGAGGTTTAAAAGCAGAGAGAGCATACTCTGAGAGCAAGATAGAGCAAAACTCCCTCCCTGCTTAACTCTTGGGAATCCCTGGGGGCAGCAACCTGTAGCTGAGGTTAGCCACGGAGAATATTCACCCTTTCCTCTAAGCCTTTACATTAAAACAAGATATGCTCCAGCATGACCAGAAATGAGGGCAGAAGTGTGCGTTAATGCAGTTCATCAGAGCTGTTGTCTTTTAAATGCCGTGGAAGCAGCCTGCAGGACCCTTTCAGTATTTCTCCCCTGCTGTGCTGGGCCTTCTGCTGCTGAGGTCTGCTACTGACTGGAGGTAGTACCCTTTCTGCCAGAGCTGTGAATATGGTACAGATGCAGACAGGGTTCCCAGAGGATCTGTTTCGTTAAGCTCTCTTCTCAGTTTGATCTGATTTATCTTGTGTATTGCAATGATCTGACTGTCTTTTTAAAAAGTAAATAAATAATCCAAATTTGTACTGTAGCTGTCTAAAGCTGTTATGAATCTTCTGCTGCTGAGCAGTTTCAGTGATGCTGGGGGGGTGGGAGGGACAGTTATGCCAGCATAGAAAAGATGGTAAGGAGTTCTGCTTCAGATGCTTTCACCTGTACAACCAATGTGATCAAGTAAGGAGGTGAGGCTTTGCTCACTCAGCATGCATCACTGTGTACCAGGCAGGTATCGGGTGGTCCATGTGGTGTTGACCTGCTCCCATGGCCTGATCAGGAGTTTGTTGTGATGTCCATCTGAATCGTGTGGTAGTGACCCAAGCTGTGCTTCTTAGTGCTCTGAGGCTTTTCACCAGCACATGCATGAAGAGCTCTCATAAGCAACAGTGAGTAGGGTCGCGTCACATCAGCAAGTCCTATGTGTAGGAGACGAGGTGACCGATCTGTAGTCATTTTGTGCCCTAGTTGCAGACTGAAGAGCTGCTGGAAGCAGTCAGGGACTTTCTTCTGTGTGCACACGCTGAGATTGGATTTGCACAGATCATTGCACACACAGATTGGCTGAACTGTGAGTTTGTGGCAATGCCAGTGAGATGGTGATAACGGTGGGGACGAGATGCCATACTGCTCTCCTGTCACTGGGATGAACTGTGCAGCCCACGCAGCTGAGGCGTTAGGCTGCAACTGCATAAATGGAGCATGACTGCAATAATCTACATTGCTGAACTGTTTTCCTTTTAATTCTATATTTCTAGTTCCTCAGACTCTTTTCTGGGCTGACCTTTCACAGGCTTTGTCTTTTGTAAAGCCATAAAGCTGTTTACTCGTTACTGATCCATAAACAACGTGGTGCTTGGTCAAATCAAACCTGCCTTTAAAAGTACAGTAGTGAAGGGGAGAGGGAGATGTCTGAATTTGTATGTGTATGCACACATTTCTAGCTGTTGAAAATCTGAATTCAGTATCACGTTACAAATGCTGAAACTGCTCCTCCTGATCTTATAAGAAAGCATCAAGGCTTGAAAGATCTTTAAGTATTTGAAACTTTACTAGCGTGGGGAGTGCTGCTGATCAGGAGGAGATGGACAGTTTGGTGAGGATAAGTACTCAGAGGGAAAAGGATCCATAAAGTTTCTTGTGCTCCTGATCCTTCATAAGGTCATTTCCTTTTGTTATTATTTCTGTTTTTTAAAGCAGAAACCTGAAGGTCTGGGCATGGCTCAATATTTGTGACCATTATGACTACTAAGTGAACACGCAACCAGCACAGTTGCAAATTGGTACCTGTGATTACAGGGAGAAAAAGGCACTTTTGTCATCCAGCCTCCCTCCCAGATTTGTGCATGGTTCCCCATCAGATGTCTGCAATGCAGACAGCTAAATTATGCAAGGGAATCTGCAGCTGTTGTAGTTTGTGCTCTCCTGCACCAGTGAAAGAACTGTAATGTGCTTCATGTCAGACCTTAGAGCTACACTTTTACATGATGATGCATCAGAAATCTTTGCTTGTTAAAGACTTCCATGACAGAGAGAATACGTTTGTTTTCTTGTGTAGGTCATAGGAGGGCTGGGGCTTGTATGTGTCCTTGCCCTCGCTCCAAGGATGGTGTCTCCTTGCTAGGTACATACTTTTATATATACAGGTGTCTGCTCAAAGTTAACAATAAGACATACATAAAGACTGACTATACTGTATTGAGAGGTCACTGCTCCTCTGGGATTAGGAAAGGAGAACCCAAAGGTGTATCCTCAGGGGTTAAATGTTTAGCAAAGGTGCATTTGATATTTTTGAGAGATCTTTTTGTTTTCCTGAAGTCGTCTGAAAATATTCCGTGAGTGGGGTCTGAACTGCCAGTGACCCACTTGCTGAAAGCAGGATAATGCTTTGTGCTTCAAATTTGTTTTCTCATCAGGCTAATGCAGGTATTTTTGTTATGCAGCCATAGATGCTGGTGCGGTAAATAGCTGGTACGTGGTAACAGTGCTGAGGCAGCCTGCCGATGGCAGAAATGTAATGATCCTTTAAAATCTTTATTTGCAATTTGATTTATCTCTAGGGTTCTTCATGTCAGAAATTCCTTGTCCGCAACTGCCTGGATGTTGTCTTTCATCTCTTGCTTGTCACGTACACTTCAGATCCTCAGACGGTGTTGCCTTGAAATGAGAGGACATGACCAAAAATGTGGTGTTTATATAGTCATAATAACCTGAAAGAAGCAAACAGTGAATGACAGACAGAAACAGAGATTTACATTCTGGGGACAGCACTAAGGAAACGTACACAGGAGCTTAGCTGGAACTGCTTGACTGGTTTTCTGCCTGTCTTGTGCAGGCAAAACTTGATTTCAACAGAAGAATTGTTTGTTAGTTCACTTCTGAGATATTTGGAGCAACTATGCTCTGTATTATGAGTCTTTGCCATGGTGCCAAATAGTCTGCTGTGAACAGCTATAGGTATTTACTTGGGGAAAAAAAAGTTGCTTGGCACATTTGTTAACCTCCCCTTTGCTGCTTGCCTTTGCATGTTAGTATTCCTCTTGGCCTTTGCCTTTGCACTTGTATATGGTCACACTCTGGGAATGAAATGCAAAGTGCTAAGTGGGATTCTAGGGGGAAATGACTTGTTTGCACTGGGGTGATGTGGAGACATTTGATCACTGTCATTCTGGGGGTGCAGCTGAGCTGTGTGACAGCGACTCTACTGAAGGAAGGAGCTGTTTATCTGCCTGCCTGCACAGTGCAAATGAGAATACCAATTATAAATAAACTGGGAAAACAGAATTCTTCCTTATTTTAGACATCTGTTTTAAAAATGTTAGCAAGGACATGTCTTGTACCAGATGTATTGTACCAGGTGCTTGTATCAGAAACGGTGTGACCAGCAGGTCCACGGAGGTTGTTCTCCCTCTGTACTCAGCACTGGTGAGACCGCTCCTTGAATCCTGTGTGCAGTTCTGGGCCCCTCACCACAAGAAGGATGTTGAGGCTCTGGAGTGTGTCCAGAGAAGAGCAACAAAGCTGGTGAGGGGGCTGNCACCTTCCCTGGAGGTGTTTGTGTTGGGTGTATGAGGTGTTAAGGGTTATGGTTTAGTGTTTGATAGGAATGGTTGGACTCGATGATCTGGTGGGTCTCTTCCAACCTGGTTATTCTATGATTCTATGTCCTAGCTCTGATTTATGTAAGCTTTGACATCTTTTTCCTGTCTTGTAATGCTTTTCCTTTACACACTCTGCGTGCTCCTTTCTGTGGGAGCCTTGGCCCTTCCACACTGGTGCTTCTTTTGTGCAAGGGAAGCAAGATGAGATATTGAGAGGTCACAGAAGTTGTTCAGAGCTGTTCAGCTAACCCAGGCACTGAACCGTGACTAATTTTTGCTGCTGAATGGAGAGTAACTGTAACTTGCACCTCCAGGGGAGCAACTTGTCTTCTGCAGGAAAAGACCAAATCTGTGTCAGTCCTCTTCTCTAGACACCTGTAAGTCACTTGCGTGTGTCCCAAGAGAGGATGTCAGTGGCTGGAGTACACTGCAGGGCATCTTTGTGTTGACTTTGACCTTTCTCTTCTCACCTGAGATAGAACAATTTGCTTCCCTTGCTTCGTCTTTTCATTTTAATGTCAGTATGCACTTGGCACGACAGTGCGTCTTCTAAAAGCACATCTGTTGCAGGTGCCCACTACAGACCTGTGGGCTTCCTTCCACCGTCCCAGCAGACCTTATGCAGCATATTGGAGCATCTGGGCTAAGGGCCTGTAGGGTGGTTGTTATTCTTCTATTCGTTTTATGAACATAATATGTTTAAAAGAGAGGACATTAGTGCAGAGGGATACCACTGCTGCTGAAGAACCTAATGTAGCAATCAAAGGAGAGGCAGTGACCTTGGAATTCATTTAAGTGACTTTTTTTTGGTCTTGAGAATTTAATGGCAGTCCTCACAGGATTATTGAAAGGTAGGAATAATAACCATAGGAGATATGAATTGATTTGCAGTGTCTAGGTCTGACTTGCAATTCATATCTCTTCTTTTCTGCAGTGGCGGGTGGAAGCAGACTGTAGCACACAGTAGAGAAACTCTCATAAAGATGGCTAGAGAAGCATCTTTTATTGTGGGAGAAGTTCTTGAGATTCATTGTCCCTCTTACAGATTCAGTTCAGCGTGGTGGTTTTTCTCCAGACTGGCATGCATACTGTCCTCTCTCAGGGATAGAACATGCATTGCATGACAAACATTTGAGGACTTCATTTTGCATTTAAGTGCCTTTAAAGACCTGATCTGGCTTTCCCTGTATTTTAAGCAAGAATGAGTTAGCTTCATGGCAGTCAGTAGTGCTGTGTCTGTGTGATGTTCATGAAAGATCCCAGAACAGTGACATTTTGTAGTCTGGATATCTTTCTCCAAGATACTACTTAACATGAATTTCAGATGCTTTGCATTGTTTTTTATTTCCTGGGCAAAGTATGCATACCTTATTCGGGTTGGATTTTTTTTTTTCTGTCCACATAGTTTTGTGAAAATCATCAGGTTGTCTGATGCTTTTGATTGATCAGATTTAATATTAATGATTGTGGAATATAACATAGATTGTTTGGATATTGTATCTAGAGCACACTGTGAGTCTTGCTCAAGCTGGAAGACTCAGTGTGTAAAACCCACCAAGATGAAGTTACCCTTGCAAAACAGTATTTTTTTGTACAAATTTGAACAAGCTAATTCAGAGAGGTTCCCAGGTATCGGAGCTGGGACTCAAGATGCCCTTTGTTAAGTAGTGAGGAAGAGCACAAAATGAATAAAGTTCCTGGCCTTTAAAAAGAGAAATAAATCAACTCGAGCAGATGTCAAAGGGAACTGTCAGCCCCTTCCACAAAGCCATATTTCTGCAAGTTTTCTGTAGGTGGCAAGTAAATCATTTTGCCACCCTCTTTTATGCTTTTCACCAAGAGAAGCAATGCTGAGACAGTAACTTTTCTTCAGCCTTTTCCAGCCTATTCCTGAATTCACCTCTGAAGCTGTCATATTCACCTCCCAGCTTGGTCACACATGCTCCCACTAACACCACGTAAAACCAAAGCAAAATTTCCTCCTGCTGAGATCCCATTGTTGTTCTGCTACTACCACATTAAAGCACTAATTTTGCTCAAAAGAGGGACACGGAGCTTTTTAATGCTGTGATTGCTATGCAGATCACTAGGCAGCATGGACCTTAGCTAGTGTTTGAGCTGGAGTTTGGTCGGGGATCAACCATTTGGGTATTTGCTGTAATTCTCAGGTCGGATTTGCAGTGTTTATTCAAATGTATCCACTTGGTGCTATAAACATGTCCTGAAAGCATTTCATGGTGTGCTGCACTGGTTTTGGAGCTCTGCTGAAGTCCATGCTTGGTGTGGTGAAGTTACACCTGGATGTCCTATTGCTTCTTAGCTGTGAACACTCTTTGACTTGTCTATGTGACTATATTAAACGGGCTGGTTGAGTTCAGGTTTAGATTTGCATCTGCTGGCTTTGGCAGTCATCCCATTAAAGGGAATGAAAGCAGCACTATGATTCAGTGTCTTCGGTTTACTTTCTTTTAGATGGTGTAAAAATAGCCCCCACCCTGTTACCCATACACCTCAGAAATGGCCTTTGCTGCAGCTGCATTGAAGCAGATTTCTATCCATATTTTCTGATATGACTTCCAAGAGCTTAACAAAGTCTGGGTTTTCAAGTAGCCATTCCAACAATAACAGCTGATGAAAGATCAGCTGGCTGCTGCCGCAAATGAGAGGATTGCATCGAGGCTATATTGCACTGGGGCAGGCGAGTGCAGAGTGACAGCGTTGTGCCATGCACCTTGTTACCGCTCTCTGTGTCTGCTCTGGGTGCTGTTCCCAGGTGTGGATTTTTGCTTCTCTGATCTTCTGCTCTGGCCCTGGGGGGTCTGCAGTTGTGCTGGTCCCCCGGTGGCGACGACAGTGATGAGGACGTTCAGCATCCCGCTGTAGATGCTGAAGCATAACTTCACATCATGGCAGGAACCTCACCTGGTCTTGAAAGTTCAGCTTGCCTGGAAGCAATTGCATCAGCTGCAAGCAGTTTAATTTACACCCAAATAATTTATTTTAAATGCACTTTTCTCACTCATACATTCATTTTACTTTATTGTAATGTCAGCACTTAGCAGTGAAGTAATGGCAGATCTCTGGAGAACTTCGCACAAGCGCGAAAACACCATTATCTCCGTTTTACAGGCCCTGCTTATGTTGCGAACATATGTGGTGGTGTAATTACACCGATGTGATTAAATCAGTGCAAATCCTTGCTAGAAGAGCATGCTGCACCACTGTAAAGCGGGGCTTATTATCAGTACGGTTTAATTCAGATTACATTACTCAATTAAGCTGTGCTAGTATAAGCCTCTACTTAAAGTCAGAAAGTCACGTGAGGACCTGTGTTGTTTCTTTTTAAAGCAGATAAAGTTTTGGAAACTGAAATGGGTGAGATTGTGCCTCACCCAAGAGTATGCTAGAAGTGATGAGCTTGACGCGTGCTGTGTTATAGTACTTTCTGGGAGGAAAGAGGTGTGGGTGCGAATTTGGGAGTTTATTATTAGTTTTTAATAGATTAAATTCTTTGTTTAAACAATAGTGACCGCTTTGGAAAAGATCCTAAATCATACTGAGGCTTCACAAATAAATTAAGTAAAATGCATAGTAAATGCTAGTAAATCTCTACCGCATGGTTCTGGATTTTGATAATGGCTGTATGGGTCGATGAATAACTATGGCATGTACAACTTAATTGGATTTTTTTTTTTTTTTTGGCAGGGTGTGGACATTGTAAGAAAATGAAGCCAGAATATGAGAAGGCTGCAGAGTTTCTCCATGTAGCCAGTGATGTAAGCTAATTTCCTTTATTATATCCTTCAAATAATCAGTAATAAATAACTGGAGTAATAAAAGTGACTTTTCTCCCTACAACAAATTCAGCTGTTCTCATCCTCCCACAGGACCCTTCAAAATGTGCTTCCAAAGTACAGTCTCATCGCTAATGCATGAGCCCTGCCAAAGTCTTAGAAAGAACATTCTGTCTTGAACGAAAACAAAATCGAAAAATGTTTATGTATTCTGCTGTAGGCCTTATACATAATATGATCAAATCCAAAATGGATTTTTTTATTTTTTTCCCTTACTTAAAGGCATCAAATTTGAAGAAACATAGGCTTTTATTTATTAATTAGATTTGGAAAAAAAACAAAGGGAGTTGATCCTTCTTTCAAATGCCCCGGTTTTATGGTTGCATCACTCCATTAGCTTCATCCTAAGTGCTCCATCAGCATGGCTGCAGAAGAGAGATCCAGTAATATAAGTATTAGTGTTATTAGTTAATTCTCATGATGTGTACACCATGCAGGAAGAGAAGTAGGATAAGTCTTCCCCACATGAAATTTTCTTGAGTAGAGTCATCTAGAGTCCTTTTGTTCTTGTTAGAGAAGAAGGAAGAGTTGAGGAAAACGAAGGTCAGATGAATCACACTTCACAAGTGTCTGTGCTCCTGTGACTCTAAAAGTGGTCCATATAAAGATGCCCGCAAGTTAGGGAAAGGTGAATTTGGCTTGAAATAAGTGTCTTTCATGATGCTAGTCTCTCCTGGGAGAAAGAGGGATTTATGAGAGGAAATGCCATTCCTGGGAACAGTTGTTAGAGCATTTTGAAGTAAATCATAGAGAGAGAGTCCTGTCAGAAATTGGAATAAAATAGGTAACGCTCTACTTGCATTTAGTCCATAAGATGTCCTTCCCTGGTTTTGCATCAGCCCTCTGTGTCTCTCTTTGTATCTGTTGAGCGCATGAGAAAATAAAGGTACCTAAATAATCATAGAATCATAGAATCACCAGGTTGGAAGAGACCCACCAGATCATCGAGTCCAACCATTCCTATCAAACACTAAACCATGTCCCTCAGCACCTTGTCTACTCATGCCTTAAACACCTCCAGGGAAGGCGAATCAACCACCTCCCTAGGCAGCCTGTTCCAATGCCCAATGACTCTTTCTGTGAAAAACTTCCTAATGTCTAGCCTAAATCTCCCCTGATGGAGCTTGAGGCCATTCCCCCTTGTCCTGTCCCGTCACTTGGGAGAAGAGGACAGCTCCCTCCTCTCCTTTTAGGCAGTTGTAGAGAGCAATGAGGTCTCCTCTCAGCCTCCTCTTCTCCAGGCTAAACAACCCCAGCTCCCTC
>WAAB01023257.1:702871-726121 GCA_013389865.1 Piaya cayana | reverse complement strand
TTTCCCTGGCACTGAGGTCAGACTGACAGGCCTGTATAGTTCCCTGGATCCTCCCTGCAACCCTTCTTATAGATGGGCACAACATCAGCCAGCCTCCAGTCCAGTGGAACTTCCCCAGTCTTCCAGGGCTGTTGGAAGATGATGGAAAGGGGTTTGGCCAGCACATCTGCCAGCTCTTTCAGTACCCTTGGGTGAATCCCATCTGGCCCCATAGACTTGTGAGTGATCGCCCCCAAGTCGACTGTTTCTTCCCAAAGGCGTGTGTGTGTGTGTTGCTGGGATTTATAGTTAGTCGTCTCTGTGTTTTAGAGTCCAGGTGTCCTTGCAGCAGTCGATGCTACCGTCAACAAAGCGCTGGCAGAAAGATACCACATCTCAGGGTTTCCTACTTTGAAGTATTTTAAGGATGGAGAGGAGAAATACACTCTACCACACCTCAGAACAAAGAAGAAGATCATTGACTGGCTGCTAAAGTAAGTTTTGAGGGGCTGAGATAATATTCAGGTTACTGGCTCCTGAAGACTGCTTTGGTGAGGAAGTAAATCTTTAAACCTAGCTTAATCAACTGCCTAAGTCCCTTGCTAATAAAAGCAAATTGAATTCCAGTATTCAAAGCCATACAAACATGTATGTTAATTATGGTCTCTAATACACCAAATCCTTTATTTGCCGAGGGGGTTTTCATACTTGTCCCAGTAATTCTTTCCCAAAATAAATATTTTTCAAGTATACTCTAAGCCTCTCACCGGAGAAGGAATAGCAATAGCTCTGAAAAATAAACAGAACATTTGTTGTTTCCTCTTCATAATAAGCAGTAGATTTCACTGTTGGTAACTGAATTTTTGCAGTTGTGCTTTTCTTTACAGCATTTCAGAGCCAGTGCTTAGAATACCAGCTATGTGGGGCTGAGGGAGAGCCAGCAAGACCAGCACCTTTGTCTGCACTTCCCAACTGTTCTTGGCTGGTGTGCTAAAATATGCAGAATTGAGTTTGACGTATGATGAAAATAAATTCATTTCAAAGAAGTAAATTGCTGTTACAATTCTCTCTTTAAGTATTCTGGAATAAAATATGCATTTCCTTTAGGTACTGTAAGCCTAATGTATTTTCTGCATTATTCAATGGAAAAAAAATTACAGTATTTTGTGAAGTTTTAAAATCATTTAACTGTTGAGTGCAGTTGGCGTGAGGAATGTAATCTTAATAGAGATCTTAGTAGAGTTAAGATCCTTGTTTGCTGACCAGGGATAGAATTGTCACAACTGCACTGAAGCTGATGGAAACAGGGATGCATCTAGGATTCAGGCTGGAGATGAAATACAGCTTGTGTCAACCTAACCCTATGAGTGGTATAGTCACAGCTGTGTGAGTTTCAGCTCCGGTTCATCTGTATTGACTGTAGTTGATGCTGCCGTGCTAGGTTGTTACCAGTATCTGGGCAGCTTATTTCAGGTTAGCATGGGAAGGTCTATGTGAGAGGCAGTCACACCTCTGATTGTAACTGTTATCAATGCTAGCTCACACCAATTGTGTTTATGTGAAAACTCAGACCAGCTGCCCTAATTTTGCTAACAACTGGCAGATAAACATTGGTGGAAATATGACTGATGTCTGCCAAGTGACCTTGAGTAGGATTTTTAAAATTGAAGTTTTCTCCACTTGGTTTTTATGTACCTGAAACAAGCTAAAATGGTGACATTCAAAGTGACAGGAAAGTCTGAAAAGCTAATTTATTACCAGGGCGACATATGAAGGTCTTTATGCTGTGGCACCATTGTAATGATTTTATGTAAGTAATCACTGTTTAAGATACAGCAGGAATGAATTTAATGAGTCAAAGCAGTCTCTGAGCTGGTGAATAGCAGAAGTTTTGTTAGAGGCATTCTAGATGTACAGGATTGCTCTGATCTAGTCAGTATGTGCAGTCATAATTGAAACCTGATGTTCTCTTTATCAAGGTAAAATATTCCAGTTCAGTCACCCCCAGTCTTCCAAGTGGAACGATGCTGATTATTGCATCCTGGCTTTAATATCTGAATTCAAGAGAAGGTCATGAAGTTCTTTATAGAAGTTTGCATAATAGCGATAAAGACTACAAAAAGGATGTTTGAATGGAAGATGCTGTTCTATATTGGATGCCTTTTGATTCCACCTGCTTGCTTTTCTTCTCAATTCATGCTTATATGGGTGACACAATCGTACAAGAGCAATGCTCTTTCCACCTAGATGTTGGATGCAATGTAGGAAATCTTTATTCTGCATTCTTACTCCTATGCCTGAATACCATCACTTAAATTATATTTTTGTTGAGTTACATAAATTAAGTTGCATCTTTTGTGTTGTTATCTGGTGTTGGCAGTATTGAGCCTGTTTTTGTGCTACGCATGCACCCTGAAGGATTGTCTGACCTCAGTTCCCTCATGGATATTACAACCAGGACGTGATGGATGCCCCTTTACCTGCTTCCAGAAACATTTTCAAACTAATCCAGTTTATTTTCTTGTTTAGTCCTGCAGCACCACCTCCACCTGAGCCTGCATGGGAAGAAAAACACACTAGCGTTATCCACCTGGCTGGAGAAGACTTCAGGGAGTCCTTGAAGAAGAAGAAACACACTCTTGTCATGTTCTATGCACCTTGTGAGTAAATATGTCTGTACGTGGATTGGTTTTATAAATCCTACAGTTTATGAAATCCTAAATTAATTTTCTTGTTGTCCCCAAACTTTTAAGTGTGAAAATCTGATTTTGAATCTAACTGCATGAGGCCATTATTGGCACCATCATTTGTACGTTTATAAATGGAAACAAATCAGTATACCGTGTTTATTTAAAGAGCTATTACATTAATGCAGACAGCAAAGCAGGCAGGGGTACAATATCAAAACAGATTTATTTTCCTCTGCTGCATTTTATGGTCCATATAGCCAAATGTGATCCTTTATAGTAGCACAATGGACATGGAGAGCTTGGCTCATTAGTGCAGCACTTCAGCAGTGAAATCGATATAGTAGTGTAGGAGGAATCTGTCCCTAGAGGCTGAGAACAAATTTTGATGGAATAAATTTTGTCTGTAATAAATCTGCATTTAAATCTCCACTGGGAATATAGGCTTAGCATCCTCCTCCCTGATTGTTTTGCATGCTTCGGATGCACACTTTCTTCTTGAAGCTCCTGAGGATATTTCTAGAGAAGTTTTGAATCAGGCAGGTAAATGGGAGGGACTTTTCCTGTTTTCCATTGTTGTCACAGAGACAGGCAGACTTGGTACAGGTTCTTAATGTTTGAGGGGTCTGTCAAAGGGACAAGATAATCCTGGCACTCAATATTAGATAGTATCGACTTGCTTTGATAGCATCGTGACTCAGACCCCCAGATGCAAGAAAAAATCTTCCTTATCACATGGCCCACTCTGCAGTTCATGGATAACCTTCAGATAACAAGTTACTAACTTGTTCTTATTAAACTGAGGATATTTTTCCAGAAGAAGGGAAAAAGCTCAGATCCTTAATGTTTAATCAGGCAGCCCCTTATTTTGCTTTTCTGTTAGAGAATTAAACATGAATGCTTTTGGGCTCCTGTGAAGCTTTGCTGGATGTGGGAAAAGGGAGGGTTGCATTTCAGAGGGGAGATTTCTGGAAGGTTGTAAAAGAAAAGGGAAGGGCACTTAATCCCTTGTCAACTCCAGTTCCCACCACCTATTGACTAAAAATTGCCCTTGTGCCAGGAATTTCTGATTCATGGACCTCAACTGGTTAAGAGCAAGCTTTAACTTTAAAATCAAATGATTGCACACAAAATGGTAAGATTGAGGAGTTTTCCATCTCTTGAGTTCTCTTTACATGATGAGTGACTTTCTGTGGAAGAAAGATTAATTTCCCTTTTGATTTTTAGGTGTGGGGTTTTTTTAGGGACCTAAATTGTTCTTTTTTAAGGCCAAGTTTAAAGTAAAGACACTATGTGCAATGAGTATGTAGCTCTCAGGGTTGACAAAACAAGGCATCTTGCCTGATGAGCTAATTATGGTAGTAGTGTTTGCAGGTTGACTTCTACCCTTACACCAAGAGGAGTGAATAAAGATCAGTCTTTCCCTGTCTATATGAATGGACTAGAAAAGCAAGCATGATGTAAGACTGTGGGGTCCTGCAAGACATGCCCTTCAGACATGTTCTTGTGCTGTTCTGGATACTGTGCTGGATGAGACCCCCTATATACAGGACAGAGAGGTGTTAAGTGGAACCGTTTCTAGCCTTTCCATGACTCCTAAGACAGTCTGCATTCCTGTTGTGTTGCCGGTATGTGGGTCATGCACGGCTTCCTATTTGTTAGATTTGTTCTCTCTAAATGTGGAAGTGTCTGAGTGCAAAGCAGAAAGCAGGCACGCAGGCAGAATGGAATAAGCCTGTCCTTTGTTGGGTGCAGGGGAAAGGAGCAGATGAATATTTTAAATCTCTCATTTCTGTGAAATAATCATTAATGCAACAGAACGGTACAAATCATTCTATTTTTCTGCTTTTCCGCAGTGATAATGTGCCTCCTGCTAAATTTGATAGATGAGCTTTTGTTTACCATTTTCTCCATCTTGAGACCTCTTAGAGCTTACATTGCCAATTAGTCTTAACTTACTTATTTTAGTGCAGAAAGAACACTGTTAAAATTTCCATGACCCATTATCTCAAATAATTTTCTTTTTCTATTCAGATCCACGTCTTAGGTCAGCACAGATTCACAGCGTGTTATTCCATTCACTTGTGACTCTATGACAGTATTGGTTACATTTACACATATGCTGGGATATTTTAAGATTGCGGGGTGTATGTACACATGCATATATAAAATATGTTTATATATAAATATTTATGCTAAGAAATGTATCTCTCATCTGTCATTAGAATTTAAAGCAGAAAGTTGAGTGTTCTGACCTTTCTAAAGATTTCAGCTAGAGTGACAAACCTCTAGGCAAAGGCCACAGATATATATCTTACATGCAAATTAAAATGAGATCTGACTTTTCTGTGGGACCTTCCAGTCCAAATTACTTAATATTTACAGGAGAGCCATCCATCTACTGCTCTGCCAATAACTCTGGACTGAGCGGAATGGTGCTTTAATGGTACTGAACAGTGCTTCACAGTGATTTAGCTCCGGAAGAGAAGACTCCACACGGAAAAGATGGGGAACTCATTACTCTATCACCCTGAATGTGGGTGAAGCATAAAGGTTATTCCTGGCACCTGTGGAATATTTTAAGGACTGAGGATCAGAATCAAAAGTCTTGAAATTACTGGGTAAAAAAAAAAAAAATCCACCCCAGTGGACTCGACACCCATGGAGAATTAAGTTCTTGCTTCACGTTTCCAGCCCTCTACAGTGGCATCTGTGTGCACTGTCATGACTAATTTTGGGGCAGGAGGCAGCAGTGGAGGCAGGTCCCAAGGCCAGACTTGGGGCAAAAGTGCCAGATGCAGAAAAGCTAATGCTGCTTGTGCCAGTAACTGCCACAGATCTAATTGTCATCAGGGTGTCCACTAGGCAGGTCTGTGTCCTCTGTGGTCACTGTGACACACAAGCTCGTCATGCGGGCTAATGCTTGTCAGTCCTTCTCCGGGCTGGGGCTTACTTGCCCTGCACAGCGCCTGGCTTGGCTCTTCTCTGCAGCTCTTGTGGTCCCAAGATTTAATTATCATCTTGCTTCCTTATCTCCAAGTTCATATGCCTAAAAAGAGGAGAACAATGATACAGTCTACTGAAGTAGACCTCTTCTCCCAAGTGACAGGGGACAGGACGATAGGGAATGGCCTCAAGCTCTGCTAGGGGAGGTTCAGGCTGAACATTAGCAAAAAAATTTTCACAGAAAGGGTCATTGGGTACTGGAACAGGCTGCCCAAGGAGGTGGTTGATTCACCTTCCCTGGAGGTGTTTAAGGGACGGATGGACGAGGTGCTGAGGGGCATGGTTTAGTGATTGATTGGGATGGTTGGAGTCAATGATCCAGTGGGTCTTTTCCAACCTGATGATTCTATGATTCTATGAAGTGAAGCATGATGTGACAGATGTGTTTTGTGTCCTGGGGACTGCCATGAGGGTTTGAGGAGCATTTGAAAGCAGTAAGCATTTGTGAGTCATTTGGGGAGGGTTTATGGGATCTGTGTTTGTGTTATCTCCATTGACTAATCCTTGGAGTACTGGATGCCATCAACTGCTCCCAAGTTTCCTTTTGTAACTGTGTCTCTTCATCCAGAAGTGGGGAGTGAAACAAGTGGTCCGAATGTGCTTTAGTGTACACATACAACCTTGTATGAGGATGGTCAGGATTTGCGCAGCTGTGGATCAAATCGAGATGTGAACCAAATGGACAACAATAGATCCAGCCCAGCCCAGTTAGACTGCAGTGCTTACCCAGCTATGGTCAGAAGTACACTAGATGCACACGTGTGGTCTACGTCCAGAGTTTGTTTCAAGACTCACAACATTAAACGCCTCGCAGCCTGGACTGACCAGTTTTCATCAGCCCATCTTCTGGGATCAGTGCCCTGACTTCTCTTTTTTCTTTCTCCTTTCTCTTATGTCCTCAGTGTTTGTTAATATAGCTTATCGAATGTGTTTTATCTGCATTTTTACTTTTATGTGCTCTCTCCACTCCATTATCCCAGATAATTGAGATTTGACTTTGCCAGTGCATTAAATTTTAACCTCCTCCTACTGTAGCCCTGAAAATGTGCAAAATAGGAGCATCTGGTTGTGATTAGTTGTCAGAATTGCAAAAGTTGACAAAGTTCCAGTAAATAACATCTCAGTTGAAGATGGTTTTTCTGCATTACTCAAACTGAATTAAGGGGAAAAAAAAAGTGATTGAAGCTAGTGGAGTATTTTTCAATTAAACAGAGAGATGCAAATAGTTCTGTGGGAGTGTGCTGTGCTTTTAACCCAGGCTTCTGTCTGGGGAAGCCTTGGAGTTCTGTGTGAGCTTTCTTGTTGAGCCAGTGCCAAGACCCTTACCAAACTAATGACCATCATGTTCTCTAACTAAAACATACATTGTTCTCTCTTCCACCATGCTTATCCCTGGGATTTTAATATGCCTTTTTGATGTTATAATTTGGTGATGTGACCATCAAGTTTTAGCTATTCTTGGGTGATATTCCCTCAGACTTATGCTAGGTCTTTTCCGCTCTTATAGCAACAATTCAGAGCTCGGGACAGAATCCAGGAATGGGCATCCTCAGTTGCATTAGGCAGAGCATCACCAGCAGATAAAGTGAGCGGATCCTTCCACTCTGCTCAGTACCGGTGAGATGCAGTTGGATTGCTGTGTCCCGTTCTGGGCTCCCTGGTACAGAAAGGTCATTGGCATACTGGAGTGAATCCAGTGAAGGGCCATGATAGTGATTAAGGGTCTGGAACATCTGACATATGAGGAGAAGCTGAGACTGCTGAGATGGTTCGGTCTAGAGAAGAGGAGCCTCAGGAGGATCTTAACAGGATGCCTAAGTGCCTAATGTGGGAGGTAAGGAAGGCAGACTGTTCTCTTGTCTTCAGTGCCCCAAGGAGACAGGATGAGAAACAATAGGCACAAATCAAAATGCAGGAAATTTTGCTTAAACATAAGAGAAAGTGGTTGGTTTGTTGTTTGTTTTTTTTCCCACTGTGAGGGTGGTTGAACACTGAGACAGGTTTACTGGAGAGGGTGTGGAATCTCCATCCTTGTAGATATTCAAAACCTAACTGGACACAGTACTGAGCTACCCTAATTGACCTTTTCTTGAGCAGGGGAGTTGGACTAGATGATCTCCTGAAGTGACTTCCAACCACAGCAATGCTGTGTTTCTAGGAATAGTAACACTGGTGTTCGAAATACAAAATGGGGGTTTTTTTTCTATTTTGGGGTCTCATTTTGTTCAGTTTGGTTTGGGTTTTTTTGTTGTATAGTTTTTGTTTGGTTTTTTACCTTTCTCATTGAGCTCTGGTTTCCTCTAAATAGGAAAGGCTTAACAGCACCCCTTACTAATTCTTGTGCACAAACAGGCATTCTTAAAAATACAGACTTTCAGCAGCAGTGAGAAATAAGAGGGGAACATGCTTCCTGTTTATGATTCGTAAGGGTGGCAGTTGCCAATCATAGAACAACCAGGTTGGAAGAGACCCACCGGATCATTGACTCCAACCATTCCTATCAAACACTATGCCATGCCCCTCAGCACCTCGTCCACCCATCCCTTAAACACCTCCAGGGAAGGTGAATCAACCACCTCCCTGGGCATCCTCTNTGGACACAGTATTCAAGGAGCGGTCTCACCAGTGCCGAGTACAGAGGGAGAATAACCTCCCTGGACCTGCTGGTCACACCGTTTCTGATACAAGCCAGGATGCCATTGGCCTTCTTGGCCACCTGGGCACACTGCTGGCTCATGTTCAGTCGCTGCCGACCAACACTCCCAGGTCCTTCTCCTCCAGGCAGCTTTCTAGACAGACTTCTCCTAGTCTGTAGCTCTGCATAGGGTTGTTGTGACCCAAGTGCAGGACCCAGCATTTTGCCATGTTAAACCTCATGCCATTGGTCTCAGCCCAGTGGTCCAGCCTGTTTAGATCCCTTTGTAGAACCTCCCTACCCTCCAGCAGATCGACACTTCTACCCAGCTTAGTGTCGTCTGCAAACTTGCCAGATGGCCTCAATTTGTGGGACTCAACAGCATTCACAGAATGGGTATTTTTAATAAATACTTCTCTGGGATCTGATTTATGGTTCTTTGTTCACTGGAAATTATTTTTGTCAGCTGTAGAAGGTTATTTTCTGGTGAAGCCTGACCCACAGGGGTTACCCAAAAAAACACCCAGAAATAAACTGTACTGAGGATGGCTTTAATGAAGTGGTTTTTTATTGAGTAAGGGCTGTGCTGTGACAAGAGGATATGCAATCAAGACATCAGACTCCTTGGCTCTTTACTTAAAAATTTTATATGGTTTTTTTTTCATATCTGAAAGAAGTGAATGAGGTTGCTTAATCTGTGTTGCACCTGTTAAAATTGAAGACGACTTTGAGATAGTGTTTGAGCCATTATAAGGCTGGATGTTCTAAGCTGTTAGTCAGAGATGGTGCCTGGGTATTGTTCTGATGTAAAACAAAAAAAATCTTTTTGTCTTCAAAGTCATGCAAGAATCTTAACATCATCGGTTTGGTGATTTTAGCCATCCATAAGAAGTAAGGAATCAAATAGAAATTTCTTCAGCAGTAAGAAATCAGATAAGGAACATGTATTTTATGACTAAATCAGTCCTGACCATCCCTTTTACTTTCAGCAGCAGAGCATAGGATGCTGAGCGCTAAAGCAAACTTGCATTAATTTTACCCACAGGCTTTGTTCAAAATATTAATTATTCTTTATCCTCATATGCACCTTCTTTGTCTTTTCACAAAAAACCTGCCCATTTTCTTCCGTCCAACTAGTGCATTGAGGAGTATACAACAAAAAAGCATTTTGCTGAGAATCCTGCTAGTTTGCTCATGGGACTCAAGCTGTCATCAAAAAGCTGCTCTTAAGAAAATGGTAATGTTTCCTCTTCATCCATCCTGTATTTTGAAGTACGCTGGGACAAAGCTGGTTGCAGTGTATCTCAGCCTTTGCACAGGAAGCTTTGGTGACTGCTGTAAGAAACACAAGAGTTTTCAGTGACTGTGAGGCTTAAGCCTGTGGCTGCTGGGTTTGAGATGACCCGTCTGGGTCTAAGTGCTGAGCAGGCCTGGGTTGCATAGTTCTGTATGGAGGATGCACAGAGGGGCTAAAATACTCAGCGGTTGAGTTAATTGGTCCAGATGCACAGAGTGAAACAACTGCACAGATTAATTCAGTGTCAGGTGGTGGCCTCAGATTGGCTCTCACCGAGAGGTTTTCCCCATCACTTGCAGACACACCTTGTTAAGTTTTTATTAGGAGGTAGCATCAAAGAACATGAACAAAATGTGCATTTTTGTAAATGAAGCTTAAGCTATCAAAAAATTATTAAAAACATGCTGAACAGAAAGAATCCATTTCAAGGCAAAAAACCTTGCAGGAAGGATTTTCTGGTTGTTGACTGAGGCACAAACGAGGTCTGGACCCTCTGATAATGAGGCTTTAAATCCTGCGTGGGCTGGCACTGCAGAATTTTGATACGTTAGCTCTGCCACTAACTGGTTTCTCTTGTGCATTAGTGGTGCTCTTGCTACAGGCTCATGTTAGCAAAGTGCATTCCTTTCGGTGTAAATAGTGCTGATGCCACAGACCCCATTAACAGGGTGGTTTTGATAAAGGGTGAGTTTATAGTGTTCTCAGCAATCAGGCTCTCAGAACTGCTCTTAGTTGTACTGTTTGTGTCGAGGATATTATTATAATTAGCACTGAGAGAACATTTTTTACTGCTCTCAACTCAGAAGTTGGTGCACTTCACAAGGCTGTGCCTAGCCGTGATGGAAGTGCTCAGAGGTGGCTGTTGTAGAGCCGTGGCATTAAGCTTAGCTTTGTCTGGGTGATCCAGCTCCCTTTGTTTTGTAGAAGCCTCATGCTTTAAATCTGTTGTAACCCTAAAATGTCATGGCTGCTTGGGTTGGTGTGAAGAACAACACCTGTATAGAGAGAGCTCAGTCGTGTGAGAAAGGGCAAGAGGAGGGAAGTGCGTATTCTTGCCCTGTGAAATTCTCTCTGCACAGACACTCAGCTCTATGTTGGTGCAATGCCATGTAAAGTCTATTAGGAGACATTTAGGTATTAGACATATTAGGAGACATTTAGTTATGAATATGCCAGCTCTCCTTAGTGCGTTGTCATCAAACTCATTTCCAGCGAGATGGATGCTTTTTCTGGTCATGCAGCAGGGGCTGCTTTTGAGCCTCATTTAGTGCAGGTCTGATTCAATGGTGTCTCCCCCAGCACTCTGCTGGACCGCTGTGAACTCAAAGCAGTTTGTCTTCTGATCACCTGTTGCATCCACTGGCATGTTAGATGGCAAGGTGATTTTGTTTGCTCTTAACTCTTTTAGCAGTTAACCAAGACTGGTGCTGACTTGGTTAATTGCTGTTACCAGCTTTGTGCACGTGGGCCTGTGACACAGGGATATCTAGGTCCACTGGAACTCACATTTCAGTTTTGTCCTGTTTGTAGGCATCGCTCTTTAACCCTTTCTGTCCAGAGGTGACTTGCTTTCTGTCTTAAAGGTTTGCTTGTTGCCATATGCCAAGTGCTGTCATGGTATTTGTAGTTCATTGCCATCAGTCATATGCTTGACTTCTGTCGTGGATGAAACAGTCTAGGAAGTTTGTGCTGAGTCTTTTCTCTTGCCTTTGCAGTTTGGCTTGTTGTAATGACTGCTGCTACTGCAATTGTTTGTGTCTAAGGCTGTGGTTTCCAAAGATGTGGGTTTATGTAACGCTTATCTCCTCTGTATACCCCCAGAGTGCTACAAAATAGGAATTCAGGTAGCCTGTAAAAGAAAGTAACAAGACCTACCAGCAAGCTGTGAAATTGGTGGTAGGCTGCCTGTTGTTGTTAAGAGTAGCAAGGGAAACCCTAGTTAACCTAATGTTTAACTGAAAACATCATGACCTTTTTCAAATTAAAGGATGAGTCTCCCTCCTTTCAATTACTAATATCTTGCATCTTGGAAATATGATTACGCTTTGTGTCAGGTCATGTCATAAAATGAGCTTTGGTTCCAGATATTCAATTAAAAGGCCCTGCAGTTCTCTACTGGTAGAACAAAAGCAAATTAACCTTTCAGTAACATCTCCAAGTGCCTTTCTCAGATCTGTCTGTGGATTTGGTAACTTCTGTAACTATGTGAACTCTGTTGGTTTAAGCAGTAATACCCATTTCCAGCTCCGATCTGCTGCAGTTACTGTCTGTGGCCTGTCTTTCCCTGATTGACCAAGTAATGTTCTTGTTTTAATTCTAGTTAATAGCTTGGAACTCCTGAAGTGGAAAAAGACTTTGCCTTACTCTGTGGTTTACAAGCTCCCGGGTTTGCTTTGATAGCTGTGCAATGTGCTGCTTTCACTTGCTTAAAATTGCAGTCATTTAAAAACCAATAACAGAGAGAAGTATCTACCCCTGTTATTTAGACGGTGATGATTTCAAGCAGAGATGGGGAATCAGAAAGTCATTCACTGCTCTGCACTTTGCACACTGAGGACTGCATCCTGCCACGTGCTGAGCCCTCTAAGGTCCTGACGGTTTTGCAGTTGAATGAATGGAAGTCAGCACCTTGCAACCCTGCTCCCTGTCAAGCAGGATTGTGAACCCTGGGAGTCACTTAACCTCTTCCTGACTCCATTTAACCTTGGGTGTAATGACAGATGGGGATAATCAGGTCTGGCTCTCTTAGGGGCAATTTGAAGCGTAATTAATTGATATTAGTTAAAGTATTTGAGATCACCCGTTGAGAGGTACTAAAGGAAGCTGGAGGCTGACGGAGGAGCAGAGCTCTTTCTCGTGCTGAGGATAGAGCACAGACAGCACAAATGCCACAGTCTCACAAATCACTGGGCTTTCAGGTCTCCTCTAAGGAGTTGGCCAGGACTTAGCTGTGAAAATACTGACAGTTTAAGTTGCTGTATTTGATATGTAAACTGTCTACAACATTACAATGTCTGCCTGTTTAAACTATGTCTTTGAAAAATCTCATGTGAAATATATATGCACCACTTTGTTACTTTACTTATCAGTTTTTGTTATGTACAAGATGCTGAAAGCACATACAGAAACAACATAGATGGGGTTATACATCAGTGGGTAGAAAGTATAAGGTAATGCTTTCTGAAGTCAGAATGCCTGATGTGTGCTGGTAGACCTGCTTTGGTTGGGATATTCAGGTTGGGGTCAACAGGGGCTGTTGGCCTTGCCTGACCTGTGGGGCTGTCACACTGCAGCCCACAGCAGCTGGGGAGGCTGATACGAGGACAGCAAAACGTATCACGTCTGTAGCACTTTTAGCTCCGTGATGTGAGTCAAGGACAGGCTGCAGTCTGATCACGTGCAGAACCACTGTGTGAAAGCGTTCTCTTTTGGAAAACCATTTCCTTTCAGACTAAAAATCCCCTGGTGATGGGGAATGTGAATTTCCTGTCTGAATTTGACCAACTTCACTTTGCAGCCAGCTCTGGAGGTTGCTTAGCCTTTGGCACCCAGCTTGAAGAGTTATAATGAAAACTAGACTGATTCTTCTTGATTTCTATCACTTTCTAATCTTTGCATTTTAAGCTATTGACACACTGAGCTTCCTGACTCCCTTTGCCATGAAACACGCCTTTCAGTCCTGATATTTTTCTTGTAGGTCTTCAGATTCCCCTCCTAGTTTGAACTCAATTCTTGATTTATGGACCCAGAACAGCAAACAGCATTTTGGATGTGCCAGGCACAGGAGCCCTTTCCACACCTACTTAATATTTTCATTTATATGTTCGGTAAAGTTCCTTCTGACAACTTCATAATTTTCTTTCAAAGCTATATTGCTAGTATTGTTTGGATTTCTTTTGCTTCTAATGCATTTAAAGCCCCTTATATACTTAAAACGTCGTCATTACCTCTACTGACTGTAGATACTGCTTTGATGCCCATTTGCTTCCTTTATCTGTTTTGTACAAATTGTTAGCTTTTGATTTATATTCATTAGAAACAGCTTCACCTTTCTTCTATATGCTATGCTAATACAGCTTCCACTTTTCTAAGGAAACTGAATTAACCTTGTACTGCTCAGCTGTAGAGAGGTTGTATTATATCACCAGGCTTTGTGCTTTCAAATTAAACAAAGCATGAAGTAACTTAAAGGACGTTTTCATATTTAAGCAAGTAGAAACCTGTGCCTTTTGTAAAGAGAGTTTGACTCCTTTAGGCAATTCTGAAAATTTCACACAATTTTATTTTAAATTTAGTAACGTGACTGTTGTCCAACAGAGTGAATCTGTTTCACGAGCTACTCTGGAGGTTTCTTTATAATTGCTATCTGGTCCTAATACTTTTGTACACTGAGGTTTTAAGAGTCTTCAAGTTTTCCTTTTCACTCCCTATCACCTCTAAACAATTTGCTTGGTTAAAAAAAGAAACCACATCAAATGAAAAATTCTCCATTTGAATGTAATAAAGATATGTAGGTTATTCACCTGATTGTTCCATTGCTCTGAAATTCTCTTTGTGCATCCCATAGGACTCCACAATTATAGGAAATGCTTACAATTCTGAATACAGGATATTATCTCTGTGGATGTATTGAATTGCTTCCACAACATATGCTTGATTACTCTTATGTGTGGGGCAATGTGCTTTTGGCTTTTAATATCAGTTTTATGTCTTTCTTACCTTTCCTGACAAATGGGTGTTTATTGTTTTTTTCTCGGTCTGCTCTTTGTTTTTAAAAAAAAAGTTTGCAAGGCAATGTGAGTGCTTCATAAGTTTTTCTCTGTCCCTATGCAACACCTTTGTTTTACATCATGTATACAAATGTTTTGTGGCATCGTGTTGGCAATCATATCCAGTTCAGCCCTGCAGTTCTTTCTTTCTTCAAAGTCCTAAAACCAGTGTTTCTCTGAGGATGCAGCTAGCTTCTGTGCTAGCCTCTCCAGCACCTTTCTGTGCCCAAACCAACACTGAATCATTGTGTGTCTTTGAGGAAAGAACCAGACAAGATGCTTTGCCATGTGATTATCCCAGCTATCCGTAAATTCAGACCATGGAAGATTAGCTGGGCTATATATTTTCCATCACTTCATCTCCCAAAAGACCCACTAGCTTTCCTTTAAATGCCTCTCTAATTAGAGATTTAATCTAACTCCCTCTCCAGCCCCTCTGTGATAATGGGTCTGAATGAAGCCTGCTTGCTTGCTTGATTTCCCTTGTCTGCTGTTCATCAGCCATTCCTCTTGAATTTTTACCCACAGAAACTGTATTTTTCATGTACTAGATCAGTGGAGAACTACGCACATCTCAAGGTGAGGGATGTGACAGTGCCTGCCATGACTGTACTGCCGTGTGCCTTCCCAGCCCTTGCCAGCTTTACAGCATGGATGGTGGAGAAAAAAAAAAAAAAGAGAAAATTTGTTCGTCTAGAGTTTTAAGTCTGTAGTGCAAAGGCAAAGGGAACCTAGAGACCCTCTGTTGCAGGTGTTCTCCTATGGATTCGCAGATCTGTGGTTTAAGCAGGCATCTATGATATTCCAAGAAGGATTTAGTGGTCTGGCAGGGGAGCAACTGCCACGGGCTGCAGCAGGGGGCCTCCACAGTGCAAAATTTTGAGCACAGAGAGGTTAGAAGGTCCGGCCAGAGCTATAATGAGACTGTATCGTTTGCTGATTGGGAACAGAGAATGGTCTTAACACATGCTTCCACATATGCATTAGACATCAAGCTCTCTGGCTTTTCTGCTAGGTGATGCAAGTGTGTTTCTGCATTAGGAAATGAAGTTAGCTCGAGATTTGAAGAAGTGATTAGAGGTTTTGAGCAGCAGTGCTGGGATCCTGTGGAAAGGCTGGATGTTCCAGGAGCAGATTTCTCTCAGATTTCTCAAGTGAGGCACAGGAAATTACCATTCAGTTCTCATCTGCTGTTAACCCTGTTGAGATCAAATCTGACAATTATGTAAAACTGAAGAAACAAAATTGTTAAAGCAAAGCTCTGCTACCTACATTAGAAGGCTCTGTTCCCTTCCAGAGAAGTGCTACTCACAATGCTGCTCAGTTGAAAGTCCACCTCTTGGCCTTGTAGGAGGCCTGCGTGTCTACCATAGCACCCAAATTATTCAACTAAAATGAAATGGAGTTAATCTTCCCACTTTAGCCCACAGTGACTTATTGTCCTATAAATACTACTTAGAAAGGGTCTAGACTTTTTGATTCTCAACACCTTACCCACACCTTCAGATGCCACCAGTTTAATCTCTCTCTGTTGCAGCCCATCTGGAAAATCCTTTGTAAGGAGCCTGCACACTTCCTATCCTCAGGTACACCACTCAGTACATTCTCTTTCTTTGCACTTTCAAGTCTGGAAGATAGTGTTAACACTTAAAATAAATGTGTGATAGTGGGTGTGAAGAGGGAATGGGGAGAACAAGTTTTCAGTCTGTCAAAATGAAGACATCAACCTCTGCTTTTATTTTTCTGGCATCTGTGCTTTAAATAGAATGACTGGGTTGGGTGACTTCCAAGTGTTTGCTGCATTTGGCAATCCTTCTGAGTTGTAACAGATGAAGTTCTGCTATTCCATATGATGTGCTCCATCCTCCTTTCTCAGTGACTCCTTGAAACTCCTTGGGAATTCAGCATAGTGTTCACATCTGTTTTGTCGATGGATGTCCAAGGCTAACAAAATGCCTACTGGACCTGGAGTCAACTCTGCCAAAAGCCATATGGTTGTGTTTTAGTTTTGCAAGTACTGTGCGGTAAAGAAAGTAGCATTAACCAAAAGAGAAATAGGAGGAGGAGGAGGGATGGAGCTTCAGATCAATAAATGAAGGTAACCTTTTGTCATTTAATGCTAGAGTGGGAGGATGAGAAGATCACAGAGAAAACAAAATAAAAGCTGTGGGTACAGTTTCCTTTATCAGTTGTTTCGAACTACACGCTGCCCCTCTCCTCTGTGTGGTGGTGTTTACCACAACCTCACAGCATGATAGGTTTTGCCTGCTTTTTCCTAAATGCCATGAAATTCCAGATAATCACATTCTCCCTTTTGGCCTTACAAGATGTGCATCTTTGCTGAGAACGACACTCAAAGCCCTCCTCAATGCCACTTGTTTCACACCATGCAGCAGCTTCTTCAGTGGTGATTCGCTAAGGTGGAAGGAACATTGAGCAGCTGCTGATGCTTCTCTGAGCAGTGACCAGGTAAACAGCCACTTGGGCTGTTTTCTTACCAGCCGTCTGTTAGCAGATTACATTTTTAATAGCTATTGGACTTCCCCCTGTCTGATGGAGCATGCTTGTTATTTATTGAATCATATTCTGCTTTTCTTGAAGAATGTGGCTCATGGAGGGCTCTTACCTGCTGCAACTTTAGTGGGGGACTTAGAGCCTTTACCAGTTGCCTCTCAATACAATTGCAGATCCAGCGCCTGTGAGGAGGGAAACACACTGACTCATGGATCATAAAGATGTTCAAGGGGAATAAGAAGACGTGAAGTCTCATGTGTCTCTTGAAATCTTTTATTGAAGGTTGGAAAGTTGCTACTTGGTGAAACCTGAGTTTCAAGCTCAAGTTTCAAGATCATATGCAGAAAGGGGAACCTTAAAGGTTTAATTCTTTAGGAGTTTTTATGTTTTAGTGTAACAATTGGACATGCTTTCCAGTAAACTACAGTGTGTAAGCATGTAGGGTAGAACAAGTGTTCTTGTTTTAAGGGTGCCTGATTTTTCTCTTTCTTGTCTCTGGAATATACTATCACCATTATGTATATACACACACAACAATATATTGTATATTATCACCAGTTCTGATTTGTTTGTGTAGAACAGTCAACCGAAGCAGTCACTCCACAGTATAAGACTGTATCTAGGATGTGCCAAGAGGCAGGCCTGACCTAAAGTCTTTTCAGTATCAGGCAGAAAGGACAGGCATGTGGTAAGAAGGAAAATGGGTCACCAAAGTTGGCTGATGGATGTGGGAGCAGGACCAGCCTGGAGCCGTAGTCTCCACCACTACCTCCTCCTCTTCTTGACCATTTTCTCCCAGGCAAATACCGAACTGCTCAGTAGTTAACAGTTTACAACCTGTAGACAACCTGCACTTCTTCCCAGTGAAACACAGCTGCCGTCAGGATAAGTTGCCATTATGTTGTGTAAAGAGTTTGAACCCATTAAGATGGAGTTACAGTACTGCCTCACTTTTCTGGGAAACAACCCCTTGATTTTTTTATATTCTCAGTTACTGCATAGACTCTTCTTGTATTCATACACGTGTGTGTCACTGCAACGCTTTTAAAATGCCATTCTGAAGAAAAAAATAGTCTAAAATTCAAAGCAGTGCACATAAGTAATGAAATTGCCTTTGGTGAAGATGAAAGGGAGGTGCAGCCTTTCCTTTGTGAAAAAGAGTGTGCAGTGTTAATGCACAGATACTGTTTTTCTTGTCAGTAAAAGAGTGAGTACAGTTTATGAGAGGGTGGCCATGAGCCTCCTAAGAGGGTATTTGTTCAGTACTGACTTGAAAGTAACACAGCCAATTGTTTACCGGTGCTTTACAATGATGAACAACAGTAGCATAAGCCATAATTAGAGCTTGTGAACAAATCATTGGTGCTCTGTTCTGCTCCTGTCCAGAAATAATGGCAGAATGGACTCTTTTGCGCTTGCTGGAGTTTTATAGGCTTAACAGAAGTGTATCCATTCTTTTTTTTCCCCTGCATCTAAGCAAAAAATAGCGTCCTGAGTCTTTACTTGGAAAAAGCCTCTGTGCTTTGTTGGAAAAAAGTAATTTGTCACACACAGGCAGGTACATTCCTTTTCAAAGCCTACTTAGCATTGATACTTTCAGAGAAATTTAGATTTAATAATAGATAATAAATGTTGCTTTTTAATTAAAAGTGCTTGCATCTGAATCTTGAATTAAGACAGCAGTTCTTGTTCCCCTTCTGTGGCTTCTTCTGAAATGTCTGAGTAAATTTAGTGCGTGTTTAAGCAAAGGGTGAACTGGCCTTTTGTACAATGCTGTAGTGGTACAAACAAATATCAGCTCATCTCCCACACAAAGTTCTTGTGTGCTGTGTCTGTAAAACTCTTCTGAAGTTTTGTGGTGAACAGGAGGAAGGTCTCCAAGGAGGCTAGCAACAATAACCTAACCTGGAAGTAGACATCTGCTCTGCATACGTGAAAGATATGTGGCTTGTTGGACTTGCTCCTCTTTCCTTCCTTGTGGTCCTGATGGCTTGGCCCTAACACAGACAGTTACCAAACGCATCTAAATATTTCTCTTGGTCTTCGATATTGAGTTTTTCTTCTGGTGACTTCCTTTCCAAATCCCAATCTCCTTCTGTTCACAACTACGTCCAAATGCAGCTTATACCTGTAGCACTTCCACGAGGAGGTGCAGCAACAGGGGAACATTTTGTTGTTTTTGTTAGCAGGGCGTGTTGCAAAGGGACAAGAGGTAACGGTTTTAAACTAAAGGAGGGTAGATTTAGACTGGAAATAAGGAAGAAGTGTTTTACAGTGAGGGTGGTGAAATACTGGCACAGGTTACCCATAGAAGTAGTAGATGCTCCACCCCTAGGAACATGGATGGTAAGGCTGGCTGGGGCTCTGAGCAACCTGATGGAGTTGAAGATGTCCCTGCTCACTGCAGAGGTTGTGGAGTAAATGACCTCTATAGGTCCCTTCCAACCCAAACCATTCTATGAAACTATGATCTTTAAGTACTCTTAAGGGACAGGTGATAGAGAAAAGCCCACTGCACCTTTTTACATGGGATGTTGCTTAACGGAAAGTGTACACTTGAACTGCCTCAAGAGCTGACACATGGTCTACATGTATCTTATCCTGCTCTTTGCAGAACTGGGGAACACTTGTTCAGAATTATTTTTTTATACGAATTTTCCATTAATTCACTTTGTATCTTAAGTTTGTCCTAGTATCTTATTTACACCTAACATTTATGCTGTTTTTTTCTTCCCATGTCTAACAGGGTGCCCACACTGTAAAAATGCCATTCCGCATTTTACAACTGCTGCTGAAGTCTTTAAAGAAGATCGAAAGGTAATGTGCTGTTAATAATTTTGGAGATATTCAGGAGTGTTCTCCACTATTTATACTTTACAGGCTTTGTTTATTGATCAGGTGTTAGTCCTGTGTGTAACATTACTGTTAACACTAACAGAAATATATTTGCATCTTAAGGGTTGTATCTTTTTGGTCAAATTGAGTTGCTCTGTTTTAATTCTCATTTATTTGTTGTCTTTTCTATTTAATTCTTTGTGGAAGAGTGTTTTTCTATGAAGTAAAGCACATTCTTTGTCACTGAAAGATTAATAGAAGATAATTTATATCATCATTCCCCTTGAACTTTTGTCAGCCATATGTGGAATGCGTGTGGAGAAACCACAAGTTGTGTGACAGTCCTGAAGGCCTCAATCATAAAACTAATCTTTGCTTGCATAGCATAAATATAATGTATTTCTGTAAGTTGACTGACTTGAGTCTGGAATGTCAGGCCCTTCTAGGACCCTTTTGCTTCTGCCTTGAAAATAGATCTGATGACTGAAGCACACCAGTTAATTTCCTTGAATTGACAGAACCATTTTGACTGAGTGCTTGCATATCTGGGATTTACAAAAAAACAAGCATACCCGAGCCACTGGATTTCACCAGATAACCACTTAGAAACCTTCTTACTATCTATCTTTCAGTGAACTATATTTCATTCTGATCTCTGAATTTGTTCCAATTTCACTATTGTTTTGAGTTTAGGTGTAGCATGGAAATTTGGCAATTTAATATGGAAATGAAGAGGTGATTTTGAAACAATTACAGCTTTGTTAATCTGCATGCTACTGTAACGGAAGAATTTCTGTGGTGTTCTTTTTTCTTCTCTCATCTTTTGTGTAACTCACAGATGCATCAGATTGACAAGAAGCAAATCATTCTTGTGTTACTGGTTGCATAAAATTAGAAGTTCATCACATATGCCCTCTGGCACACAGAAGCTTTAGAGGCGTGCAGCTTTCATTTCTCTTACGGCTGCAAATTTGTGTGCTCAGATGCCTTTTGGTTACTCACTTGTTTCCAAGATCTCTGAGAAAGTGTCCTTGTTTTCCCACTTTTCCGGTAGTTGCCAGTGAAGCCTCTCTTTTCTAAACTCATTAAAATTTCATTCAGAGGAGATGAAGCAAATGTACCAAACAATGTGAAACTTGCTTATTAGAGCCCCAGGATGTATTAACAAGCAATCTGAATCATGGCACAGTTTATTGAACACGGTGGTGGTAAACGCAGGCTTGTGAAACTTTCAGTTCTGGCTGCAGGTTATGAAAGAGCAGGGCAGTGATTGACGATTGCAACTCTTGACTTCGGTTTAAGGCTGAAGTGGGGAGGTATAAAATGTAATGAGTTGGAACAGGAGAGCCAGAAGGGAATATTCAGGCTGGTACAGTTTCAAAGAGGTGTGTGCAGTTGGGGAAAACTATGTTATTCCACCCCAGTGACTTATGAATGTGCCAGGGATTGATTGTCTGGGGAGCCCTATTTAATTGTGCACAACCATAACCTGCCAAGGTGCTTCTTGCTGCCAGTTTGTGCCCTTGTGGAAAAGAAAATAAACCTGTTTAAGACTTCAGAAGGGGACATGGCTGTTCCCAGAAGCAGCACTGGGCTTATTCCCGTGGTTCAAACTGTGCTGAACCCTTAAACTTTGGCTAATTTCTAGTTCTCAAGGGCTTCAAGCTTCTGTAAAATCACTACTTAAGAGGGAAGAAGTAGTTCTTTAAAAAACAGAGAGAGTTACTAATTTTCTTTTTCATTCTCTAATAGTGTCTTTTTTTTCCCCCAGAGAAAGTTTTATTTTCACTTTAACAGAGCATAGTAGCATTTAAATTGTGTCTTCTTTTCAATAGGAGTAGTCCTTCAATTAAATGTTTAATTCTGCAGAAGTCAAAGAACTTCCAGCCTTGAATTGGTTATAAATGGTATCTTAAAAGGTATCCTGTGGGAGACTTTGAGTCTTTACATTGGAATTTTGAAGATGAGCAGAGCTTGAAGCTGCTAAATACATGTCTCTGTTCCTGCAGCTCTGCTGCAAGGGGGTGGGTTTGGCGCAGGAGCCCCCTCCCGGGGTTGTGTGTAATGCTGTGTACTTTTTAATCATCTGCACTGCTGGAGTCGGAGTTTAAAAATGCAGTGCTCAGAACATTGGCCCTGAATGTCAGTTCTTGTTGGCCATATCACTGCTGGTGGTTTTAGCAGAAATCCCAAGCCTGCGTGCTTGCCTGGGGCAGTGGTGTGGCTATTGCAAAACACAGCTCTGGGCGTAACCCACAAAGCTGAGCCACATCTTTCCATCTACCTGGAGAAATTCAGTGCCAGTAAGACCATATCAGTGGTGAGGCTCCTCTAGTGAAACGGTCAGCATATTGCTTGCAGTTATTTAAAAAGGAAAACAAAACAAAAGGAAAAGGAAAAAAAGAAGAAAAGCCAGCTGAAGCATTTTTGTCTTGGGACGTGGTGATCTTTGGATACAGCTGCGGAGTTGGGGGAAAGCCTTTGGCCTCTGCTCTGCAGCTGGAGTTTTGGCAATGACCTGTGTATGTCAAAAAATGCAAATGTGAGAAATGTGAGAATTGTCACTTTGCTGAACAGATTGAAGAGCAGGAAGACATGTCACTGACTGTGCCAGAGATTCTTGAAAGGGCACCAGCTAAACCTTTAAAAAAAAAGTCTATATTCTGCAGTTTGGCTGATCCTACAGTCCAGCTTGAGGGAACTGATTTGTGATGCTCGAATTTGCTGAAGGGAAGTGCTTGACTTCTCAAGGCCTCTAAGTAACAAATCTCTGGAACTCCCTTAAAGGGTCTGCTGTTTGACCAGTCTTCTCTATTTTCATACAAGATTGTTGCTGTACAAATGCACTGACCTAAACCATAGCACTGCAGCTGGCTTCTTGTGGGTTTGCACAGAACCACCTGTGGCAGAGCTTGCTGGAAAGAGTGCAGCTGATGGGATCACTTGGGTTGCTCACTGAGGGGCTGCAAACTGGTGCATTGCCAGTGTGTGTTGTGCTTTTTCGTTGCAGCCATGTTTCTAGGCTTGAACCATGGTTTAAAATCATAACAACCAAATCACTGTATAATTATCCAAAGCAGTTACTATTTGAGTTTGGCTACAAAATTGATCTCTTTCTGCTTAAAAAGTGTGTGTTGAATTTTGTTTTAATTAGACTCATTAAATACGGTGATTTTAGCACTGTGCATCATGGTGACTACTAATGGATCTTCCTTTTGCAAACAGACCTTCTTTGAGAACAGCTATGAACTGCAGCTATGGTGATGCTGCTATGGCACATCAGGGCAGCAAATAATGAATCTTCCATTTGCAAGGCCTCTCACATTGAGAACAGTAGTCGACCCTGTTCAATGTCTTCATCAATGACCTGGATGAAGGCATTGAGTGCACCCTTAGTAAGTTTGCAGATGACACTAAGCTGGGTGGAAGTGTCGATCTGCTGGAGGGTAGGAAGGCCCTGCAAAGGGATCTGAACAGACTGGACCGCTGGGCAGAGTCCAACGGCATGAGGTTTAACACAGCCAAATG
>WAAB01023257.1:599360-702646 GCA_013389865.1 Piaya cayana | reverse complement strand
GGAGGTTTAGGTTAGAGATTAGGAGGAAGTTTTTTACAGAAAGGGTCATTAGGCACTGGAATATGCTGCCCAGGGAGGTGGTTGATTCGCCTTCCCTGGAGGTGTTTAAGTTACGGGTGGACGAGGTCCTGAGAGACATGGTTTAGTGTTTTGTGGGAGTGGTTGGACTCGATGATCCAGTGGGTCTCTTCCAACCCGGTGATTCTGTGATTCTGTGTGATTCTGTGACTTGCCATAAGCTTTAGCAGGCCAGCTCATAACTGCCATAAGGATCAATAAGAGATAATATAAACAGAAACCTATGGAGTAAACATAGAGTAGAATGCACATCTGTCTTATTCATAGATGCTTTTAAGACATTAGGCACCAACAGACTTTTTTTTTTCTAATAATGAGGTAATTGTCCTCTGGAATTGACTATAGTTTAAAAAATGTTGCTTGAAAGCATTCTTTTCCATGCTGCAATTTTACTCCTATTTTAATTTTTTTTACGTTTATTCCTGAAATCAGTATTCAGTTAGTTATTTGCTTCCATTTTCATAACACAAGTCAATATTAGCTCCAGCAGAGATTTATCTCCTTGAATCAATAGACCAGTGTGTGGCAGTAAATATTTTAACAGGAGGGCAACTAGGATTGCAGGGGGTACTTTTACTATACTGTCATATGGTGACTGGGAGACATATGATTACAGTGAAAGAAAGAAGTGTAAGAATAGAAAGGAGTTGTTACCTGCCATGTCAAGGGATCCCACTTTCAATTTTCTACACATCTGTTTGAACCACTGGATGTCATTGTGTCCCTTACATGCAAGATCCCTCTAGAGCATAAAGTTGCTTTGTAATTCTGTTGGAAGGGAACTGTGATTCCTGCTACATGATTAGATGATACTGCAAGTACTTGTTTTTCCTTATAATATCCAGTTAAAAAAAAAAAAAAAGAAGGCATCTTCCTTCTTTCACAGCTGAGGGACACATAGATAAGTGGTCACGTTTTCAGCATAGCTCTGCTTCTATTTAAGCACCTAAATGAAAAGTTCTGATTTTTGCAACAGCTCAGCATTCGTGATCAGGCCGTTTCATCTGAATGATATGCCATGCTCTATTTCCTTTTTTAAGAGCTCTTCAGAGCTGGTCATACATTGCTCACCTTCTAATGCCGTGTGGGGTGAAGTTTGCAGCTCTGTTGTTAAGCTCCCACTTCTTTGGTAAAACCATGAAACGTTGCTATGGGATTTCCCTTTTCATAGAATCATAGAATCACCAGATTGGAAGAGACCCATCGGATCATCAAGTCCAACCATTCCTATCAAACACTAAACCATGTCCCTCAGGACCTCGTCTACTCATGCCTTAAACACCTCCAGGGAAGGTGAATCAACCACCTCCCTGGGCAGCCTATTCCAATGCCTAATGACCCTTTCCGTAAAAAACTTCCTCCTAAAATAAAAATATTTGCTAGTTCCAAACATTGCTAGACTTGTGTCAAACTGTGCTGACTGAGGAATAAAGGTGAAATTCATACTAATTGGTATATTTTTTTAACTTTCATATTATTATTATGCATACTAACCTATAACCTAATATTAATTATTATAAGCTGCATACCAGTAGTGAGGAACTACCAATAACATTAAGAAAGCTGGATGTACTCCACAAAACTTCCTCTGGGGTCCAGTCTCTGACTATCTTTTCATTTGATAACTATTCTATTCCTGCTACAGCTACTGAACAGGATGATGATAAACCTGAACAGCATTGCCTATGGAGAGAGAAGTTGTATATAATGATGTATTGTCAATATTAAAGTAGCGCAGCTGGGTTATGGACAAGTTTTGTGCATGCTGCAGATACAGCACTTAGGGTTTTCCTTCCTGAAATGTTTTTTTCAGTGGATTTTTCCTTCCGTTTAGAGGAAAGTTAGGAAAGGTCAAGAAATTAGATTTACCCCTAACATTAAAAACTTCCAGAAAATCATTCTTGTCTTCTGAAAGCTGTCACACAGGGGCCCTCCACAATGGATATATACATACATAGGCGCTCGCACACTCATACACACACACACACACTCATGTAAGTTTTACACCAGTGAGAGTTTCTTGCTGCCACTGATTTTTAGGAAGTTTTTTTTCCCCTCTTGATAAGAGGGATTTCATGAGAGGTGGTGGCAAGGGTCTTGGCTCCTGCATACTTATCAGGGGTGTCTTATGCTGTCTGAGATTTCTGGTCGAATAAAGTTAGGTTTTTTACAAGGCAAAGAATATAGGTCTTGCTAACCTGTATTTTCCAGTGAACTTCCACGTAAGTTGCTGGTAGTTGAATATGAAGATCAGTTCTGAGACTAATATTCTTCAGAAGTCTTCAGCCACATTTTGGTAGGGGTTTTCTGGGCTGTTATTTTTCGTGACTCAGTTTCCTTCTTTAGCGATGCAGAAAAAAAGCAATTGTTGCTAAGAAGGTTGAGAATGAGAGGAAAACATCCCTAATCTATATCACTGCTCACTTGAGGTAGGACTCAAGCAAAGCCTTTCTTTTTGTGGGCTGCATCTTTTTATGTGCAGTCTTTTAGTACAGTCATGAAGAAATGCACTCTAACTGAAACCTGCTGTAGGACAGAAATGGAGTTTAATATTCACAGCCCATGAAAACACAGATGGAATGAAGGAGGGGCATTGATGCTGTTTGCTGGAATTCTCATATGTTTCAGAGCTCAGCTGTCTGAAGTTGATAGAATTGAGATTGGAATTGGTCCTCAGTCCAGAAGTGCTTTTGCTACAAGTGTTTTTCCACATTACTTTTCTCTTCTTGCAGTGCACTATATTTGTTCTTCCGCTGTGAGACAGGCAAGACAATTAGGACTGTGATGCTATGGTAATGAGTGCACAGAGATGGTAGCAACCTCTATATTTAGGTTGCCTTAACATTTCCACTCTAAAGTAATCACTCAAGCTCTCCTAAGTACTCTTACTCAGCTACAGTTGGCAGCAGGCATTTGAAATACAGCCTCTGATGCAGTCTTGGGAATTAGATGTTTCTTTATGAAATTTTGCTTAGGTCTGTATGAGTTACAAAGCTTTTAAAACTTGCTTTTTCTTTCCTCTCACTGGCCCTAAAAATAACAGAACAGGAGTGTATGTTCTGAAGAACTGGGTTCAAAATTACATTTGCAGAAGCAGTGGTGGGTCCATGGGGCTGTGTGGGAGCTCACATCAGGAGCATTTCAGAGAGTCATGGGCTATGGGCACATACTCCATGTTGCTCCAGATGTAAGTGTTCTTCACCATTAAACCTGTTTAATTAGACATAGCATTAGGCTAATTTGACTGTTGCAGCCAGACTTAGACTGGGATCCTTCTGCATTATTTCAGTGCACAACAAATGCACAGATGGACCAGCTTAGGTTTCCTTGTGCTGTAGAGGAGACCTGTGTCTCAAACAGACTGCTAAAACGTCTGCCTAAAACATCTGTGAAGCCACCTCCTTATAGTCCATCAGTCATCTGTTTTGAAGCACTAAGTAAAGATGTGCTGAACAAGGTTAACAGTGGCTTATAGCATTGCGTTCCTTCACTGCACCCTCTTCTTGTTGGAGGCAATACTCACAAAAACCTTTTCTAAATGAAATTGGACTCTTTGCTCCAACTAAAGCCAGTCTAGATGTTTCCAGAGAAGTACAGATAAAAAGGTCTTCTCCTACCAGTGTATTAAAACCTAATTTTCTTAATCTCCAAGAGACTATCTAAGAACAGATGGATCATCAGTCACTACAGTTTCAGGCCTCAGAGCATCTACTAAGATCTGGATGAATGCACATATACCTTTTTTCTGGCTGTAATCTCTCTCCCTGTGTCATATTTAGGCCGGTAAGAAAAAAAATCCGATTTTATTTATTATTCCTGTTTTCAGGGAACCATGACTTCCAGCATCCTCCCTACATCAATACTGTCACATGAAATAAATGTTTGTCTCCATTGTAAGCTTTCTTTTACACAGAAGTAGCCAACAGGCCTCTAAATTTTGGCTGGCCGTGAAGGTCAAGAAGTCATAAATACTTAGGTGAAGCTCTTTCACAGTGTATTATTCCTAACCTTTTGTTTTAACTGGCCTTGAATGAGTAGGAGCCTTTCTGTTTACAAAAAGGGAAAAAAGAAGAGTGTGATCACATGTGTTTTTAACAGCTCTTGAGAGTCCTGTTACTGTAATACCCTTATGAATGTTTGAAATGGGAAAACAGAAACCGAATACTTAAGGTACTCACTCTATATAGTGCTTTCCATGTGCAGATAGGCCCAAGTGACATCTCACCGAGTGTTGTCTTGTCAGGCTTTCAGAGCCAAAGGAAAACAAGCAAATTAACTGAAGTTGGCTTTGCCAATCTCTTTAATTACTGCTAGGATAGTGAGATCAGGCTTTCTCGTTTTGGCAGTGTCACCATGAAACTGAAGGGCATTGTGGAATATGAAATGATCTTTTCATTATGGAAGAACAGTTCAACTGCATCCTTAAAGTCATGCAAGTGAAAGGTATTTTGATCAGATTGTTTAAAAGAGGCCCCTGGAACAGACATTTCAAGTTAAGATGTGCCTGGTATGTAATTAGCAATTGATAAGTTGCAACCCACAATTGAAAAGAATCGTTCCTTTAATTTGTTTAGGTTTTTTACATAGCTTGTACTTAAACTTGTTTGCTTTTCAGCAAAGCATGTAACAGGGCTGTGAAGACAAGGCTGCGTAAGCAGCAGTGTGCGTTCAGAGCCAGAATTGCTGCTCACAGGAACAGTCAGTGTGAAATCACAGCAGAGGGCTTGGCTGCTTTTAGTAGAAGCCTATAAATTGCATTTTGTTTAAACATCAGAAATGTGAAGTGCAGCCTTCCTCAGTGTTTCACAGGTTCAGGCTTCAAATGTCAAAAGCTCTAAACTAGGGTTAGCTGACCTGATGCTCTGGGGCTGCAAGGCTGCACCTCCTCACTCTGCCTGTGCCGAAGCAGGCAGGGCCGGAGGGTGCTGCTCTGCTACCAAAGGGCTGAGCGCAGCAGCCTCTGTCCTGCTCAGGGTTTGTTTGTGTGACAGTAGCATCTAGAGGTTTCAAAAGGAATTAAAGCCCCCTTTGCTAATGGCTGAACATAAGATACAGTCCCTACCTTAAAGATAGACTGGAAAAAGGCAGGAGAGGAAACAAAGCCATACTGAGAGTGCAGGAAAGCAACTTACTGTTTTATTTGCACTACTCGGTAGATAATGCACTGGCCTCATCTATCCCCTTGTGACCTTAGGAGAACTGAATGGAGCTCACAAAAAGCATTTTGAACTAGAAGTCATTAATCTGATAGAAATTACTAATCTATTAATAGGCTACATAAGTGACTGCCCATGTTTGTCCAAGAACAGGAAAGTTAACTTTTCCAAGTATTAGCCATGCCACAGGGAGGAGGTTGAGTTAGGTGGACTGTTACCATTATCAGTCACCTGTCACTTAAAACCAAAGTGCTGGAAAAATACTGCATTGTGACAAAGGTTGACTGCCGTGCTTGGGTTTGGTTTTACTAGCAGAGCCTCTGGATTTCCCATTTGGAGTCTAAGGCAGTGCTCAACAAGAAAGTTAGGAAGATGATTGTCTGCTCTGCAAGCTGAACATGCCCCGCAGCTGCATAGGCCAGGTGCTGTGTGAGCTGTGCAGTGTTTGATCAGGAGGAAGCAACCTTCTGCTCTTCCATTTGTGTGGCTTGACCCCCTGACCACCCTCAGATCTTCCTCCACAGCCTTTAGAAAGCTTGTTGTGGTTTTGACAGAAGAGAGATGTCCATCTCTCCTAGTGCAAAGTCTAAACTGCAACTGCATAACCATTAAGTGGAGTCTTGCTTTGTCGTCTTCTGCCTCACGCTGATCTCTTGCATTTCAGATCGCCTACGCTGCAGTGGACTGTGCCAAAGAACAGAATAATGACCTGTGCAAGCAGGAGGGCGTTGATGGCTACCCCACCTTCAACTACTACAATTATGGGAAATTTGTGGAAAAATATACAGGAGAAAGAGGGGTAAGTGAAAGCAAGAGTCATCATCTGAAATTGGAAGAAAGGTCTCCCCTGCCTGTACTGCCTTGCAAATAGAAATGCAGAGTAAATTTTTACAAAGCTGGAAGGATGTTTAACAGCTTCCGTTACCGATTTACATGGATGAATCATTGCGTGCACACCCCTGTACATCTCTGCATTAGAAGCACAGTTGGTCTATTTTAGGAACATGTGATGAGGGAAAAAGAGTAGATTTGGTAGTGCTTTGTTGTATATTTTATTTTTTAGGCTGAAGTCTGCAAATGAATTTGGACCAAGTGAAAGTGCAGGGTTTATTGCATGGGCTACTGCTAGGTGCAGAAATGCCAGAAAATACAGAACTTGCTCCTGTCAGTTCTGGATCTGGATTGTGCATATACTGCAGACATGTTACAGAACCACCAGGCTGCCAAAGCGTGACAGACCATTGGTTTTATAGCAGGGACAAAGCTGTCCTTTGGAGACTCAGGGAAACCAAATATCCCATTCTCCCTGAATCAGATTCACTCCTGGAACTCAGGATGGAAAGAGCAATTGTGCCATCTAGCCCATGGGCTGAAGTTTCATTCTTCGATCCTGCTGTGGCCAGCTAATTATATGCTACAAGTACAAGGGGCAGAAATGGCACAATGCTTTCCATGGTTGTAAAGTGTCTGAAAATAAGGGAACAATCCAATTGTTTGTGTGTGTTCTTTGTCATAACCTCCTAGAGGGACATTAGTTCTCAGCAGTAATTGATTGCCTGGAGAAGCTAGGGTATGCAATAAAAACTTGGGGTCTTGAAGCCATCCAGTCATTTTGATAAAAGAGCCTGCCTGAAAGTTACTACTGCTATTACAGCTCACCAAATTACAGAGGAGCATGAAGAATAAAGCCAAATTCTGAGGTCCTTTGTCAGTCAGGATTTTAGGGAAGTCTTTATGGAGCTTCGCCTCCTAGTTTTCTCCAGTATTAGGACCCCAGTAATTACTATTTTGTGGTGCTTATCCAGAGGTCATTATGGTTACTGTGTTCAGTTCTGATTGTGGATCTTTTCTTAAAAGTAAAGATGTATCCTAACAATTAAGTAATATTTCAGGCACAGTCTTTGTATTTCTAACCCATACTTATAGAAATGATTTATGAAAGGAGGAATCTGTGGTGGCTAATGAAAAGAACTTAGCAAGACAGGAATGCTCTGAGGCCACAGCAGTTGGGAGATGATTATCCCTATGCTGGAAAGTGGACTGACTAATTCTTGCATGCAACCAACCCTTTCTTGGGTAGAATGAAATCACCCAACAGGGTATCGCAGTCTCTCTGCTGCTGCCAACTGTGTTCCACCTCTCCTGGGACATGTAGTTTTCTGCTTGTGCATCATCAAGTTAGGTTTTGTCATCTCCTATCATGGTAATGCTGGAGGCAGCGCATAGTGCAGTGCCTTCCATGGAGTTTCCAGGTCTGTTCACACTTCCGTTTCAGTAACAAGGGATTGCACTGCTAAAGGACTTCTTGTTGCATGACAACACCTTTTGACCCACTTTGGCCAACCACCTCACACCTTGCAAAAGAAATCTCATGAGAGCAGTGGGAGCCAGGGGACCTGTTTTCTATTCCTGATTCTGGCATTAAATCAGTAGAGGTCAATGAGCATTTAGTTCAGTGTGGTCCAGCTAGTGTATCATCATTTTATGTGGGCAGGGAAGAAGAGAGGTCATGTCAAACCGCTCTGGGAGCAGCATGACCTGCTACAGCAGGAGCTGTGGCCAGGAGAGCAGGAGCTCTCCGCTCCTTGCTGCCCGACACTGGAGATTTGGCTATGTGGAAGAGCATGACCCACAACAGTAGTTGTATGTGGATCTCGACACCTCCATGGGAACTACAGTTCCAGAGGAGAGATTTTAGGGCATTTCACCCCAAGCACTTTGAGAAAGGAAGAGTCAAAGCACCCTCTGACCCAGGTGTACTTTAAATGACTTTGAAAACTGGGGTCTTACCATAGGAGCTTGTGATTGTTAGATGGCTTCATATGACATGCCCAAAATGTGTCACTTTTCTTTGTTTAATGTAAGATTCATGAATAGTTTTAGAAGTGGTTTGTTGTTCGACCTTTTCAAAACCTTTTCAGCTCTGGGCTTTTTATACTTTGATTTTTTCATTGTTTTGGGTATTTTTTAAGTCAACCTTTGACTTCTGTTTGTTGTTCTCTGCCTCTTCGAATTTTCCATCCTTGTCAGTTTTGATTGGCGTGGTTTGGGATTGCTTAACAATAAATCATTACTTGCCCAGGCAACTACAGTGTTTGTGTGCCAGTGGACAGTGCGTTCAAACACAGGTGCTGACATCTCCATGTGTTTGAGCCTTATGAAAAGCCTGTCAGTTGTGTTCTGTGCCCAGAGCTTTCCTTGGAGAAGGAAACTGCTGGCATCCAACAGCCTTAGAAATCAGCAGTCGTAAGAGGTCGGTGTCTAGATTGAAATTGTTTGACAATAATTTTGATAGTAACTTGAAAAAATGTAATTCTCTTCATCTGACTGTGTGGAAAAGGAGGAAGATCATTATCAAATCTGTTAAGGGATGAGTGGCAAATGTTTGTACAGCCAACAAATGATCCACTAACTGCTGTCAGAATGACACAGGTAGCATACAAATGTGGCATGAAAACATCTGTGAACACTTTTGACAAATAAGCGTCAATGATATTTCTAGGGACAGATTTTATGTTGTCCTGTGAGCTTTACGGCCTTTTCCACTGTGCCCCGTCTCTTCAAAGTTTGACACGTGGCATCTGTGTGGATATTTTCCCCTTGCAGTGCAGCAGAGCAGCACAGGACTAGAGCACTGCCCAATGAGGCAACACAGAAGCAATACCTGTTCCTTGGTTTGTATTCTGCAGTAGGATAGCAAGCTTAAAGTGATCTTGATACATTGTTTTGGTGTGTTTGTAAAAATATGACCTGTGTTTTTCTTTCCTCAAAACCAGGAGTCTGGATTCACTACTTTCATGCGGACCCTGAGAGAAAGAGACCATGAAAGAGTAGGAAAGAAGAAGGATGAATTGTAGTTGCTGCCTCAAAAGAAGCTTTCCGCTGCACTGTGAATGGTTCCAGGTCTTTTGTTAACGTACCTGAGACTTCACATATTCTCAAGATAGAGACTTTTTTTATAAACAGCCATGGCCATTTTGTACAATTTTGAAATAAAGTGAAACCACTTGATTTTTAAAAGGAAAACAAATTAGAATGTTGCCATAATGTTTTAAAGAAAACTTAGCATTTTCTCTCATGTTGTGAGACTATGCCCACCGACACTCCTATGCAATATTTTTGTAGTCTGTAGTGTGTCTGTAGGTGATGTTGTTTGATTGGGTGAATTTTTTTTAAAGGTATTGCAGTACATGTCCAGAACAAAAGGGAGAGGACACGTTTTTTTTTAATTTTGGTTTGTTTTTTAAACTAGTGAAGGAGAGAGAGGCTTGTAAGACACAGATTTATCCAAATGCAGTTTTACATTCTTGTGAAATAGTTACATGTTCTTCAGTGAGATTTGGGGGAACAACTTTAAGGTGCTCAGGGATAAATATAGTATCTGAGTTTATGAAGACATTAACATTGACCAGTCCAGATCTGTTAATTTCATTTAAATCTCTCTGGTCTTTAAATCAGGACTGTTTACATACTTTTATAGAGGCTGTATTGAGTTAATTAAGCCAAGTATCAAAAATCAGCAGAGCATAGGTAAAATTAAACTAAACTCTCCTTTTTTTTTGCATTAATATCATCAAATGCCTTGTAAAGTCAGGAGTGATTACCATATAGGGGTACACAGTTGCCCTTATAGGGTATATAGTCTCCCTTCACATTATGATCAAATATGTGTTGGAAAATGTTATGTTCAACTTTTTTGATAAATGCATAACACTTTTGATAATGCGGTAATTATATATATTACATGTTTACATGCCAGAAGCATTTGTAAGTGGGATTTTTCCTTTTATGCTGTTTAAGGAGTTGCATAAACAATCTCTCTCCGAAACAATCATCACTGTAAACCCTGTATTAGTAACCATTGAAGTGTTACACTTATGATGCTTGAAAAAAAAATTATGTTGATCTGGAGGTACTTATGTCTTCACAGGAGGGAAGAGGGAGGGGCAGGAAGTTGTGATTCACTTTGAACTAAAAATAAATTTAAAAAAACCCAAGTATCTTTATCATTAATCAGCCTTGTTCAGCTTCTTCACCACAGATTAAGCAACTGTAGTCAGTTGGTGGCTTAGGAAGAGCCAGTGCACGCAGACTGGGTGCTCCGTGTCCGGGCGGGCTGGGTGGTGCAGTGAGGCGTTTATTGGTGTGAGGTTTGGCCTCCGTCTGCCTTGGCACTCAGCAGGTAGAGGAAACAGCTTTTTAAAGCGAGGAACTGTACTTTGGGTCTATAATCTTCCTCTTGCTCTTCACCCTGCCTGTCTCATTTTCTTTTGCTAGTTTAGTTCCTTGGTGTATGCTGTGCTAATAGGCAACTCACTGCTGCGCTGCTCAGAGGGTGAATGGCATCTTAGCTCCTTTCTCAATATTTTTTCGCTCTTCTCTCTCACCCAATTAATGGCAATGTACATTTGGCCCTCGTTAAGCTCCTGAAGTCATTAGTGAGTAATCTGGGGTACTGGTAGCCTGATTGGCCTTGTATGGTAGCCAGCTTGTTAGCCATGACACCAGTTTGAACAGTGATGGAGCTGTGCCAGGAATCTTCTCTTATTAGGCACCTGATGAGTCTCTTCACTCAAAAAAATCAGCTGCCTGGTAGTACATAATATTCTAGCGTGAAAGTAGTTTAATTTGTTAAGTCTCTACTGTTTGTTTTTTTCATTTCTGTTAGTACGGTTACTTCATGTTGTGTTTGGTACCTTTATATAAGATCGTGGTAATTGTTTCTTTCAGGTTATTGTCACATTGGTAGCAAGGATTCTGCCCAGCATTTAGTAAATAATAGGTATTGATGCCATTTTATTTCAACCAGGAATGTTTTTTCTTACCAGCGATCAATCAAGTATGATCATTCCAGAACTTAGTGCATTTTTTTTCTTTAATCTGAGAGTAAGAGCAGCTGGCATTAAAGAAATACAGTCTCCAGAAATGCTTGAGTGTTTCCATGCATAGACTGTGCCTGTGTTTGCGCTGAATGCTGAGAAATGTAGACTTCTTCAAAAAAAAAAGAAGAGAAAGAAAAAAAAAATCATAGCTTGCCAATGGTGACATCACTGGTTAGGACCATTCTGAATTATAGGCTTTAGTAAATGTTTAGGATAGGACAATTGCACACTGTGCTTCAGACCAGTAATTCCTTACAGCTGGTTACACCATAATAAAATTGAAATTAAGGATTCTCATTTTTCCCTTCAGTCTTTTGTCATTTACTTCTTGGTCTTGGGCATTCTTTTTTTTTTTCTTGGTTAATCATGTGTTAATGCACAAATATAAAATATTTGAGAATAATTTACCTTCTGTTATAGGGTCATGACTCATCTGGTTTACAGTCTGGATTGTCTTTGAAAAATACAGTTTTGACTGAACACAGTAAATTATTACATCAAATGGCTGACAAAAGCCTTAGTTACTGTGAACTGGAGTGTACCACAATCTAGGAGCTTTGCTTCCAAGCGCTTTTAATCAATAGACAAGGCCTGGATCTCAGTTACACTGTTCTAACTCTCTTGCTTCCAGTAAAGCAGAAGTTGGTGTTTGTATTTGCTAGTGAAGTCAGTTTATGTTTGTATTTGCATCAGTCACATTGAAAATTAAATGGTTTTACAGCTTTTTCTACAGACTGAAAAGTATTGTATAGGTAGGAGCTCTTCCTTTGTGTATTTAAACAGCTGGGCATTTCACACTTTCAAACTTTCCAGCCCGTTGTTGCAGATGCATAGCCGAGGCATTTGTAGCCACGTAGGAATTTATGCCATGGATAAAAGTGAGTAATCTGGGCTTTCAAATCATGAATCATTTTTTACCAAGAAACTTAATTGCTGATAACAAATGGTTTGCAGTGAAACAGAGGTTCTGCTTTTGCAAATACAAGTTTGGTCTTTCAGCCCTTTCAGGGTGTGATTTAGAGGTCTTGGACATCTACTACACAGTTAATCCTAAGCTGATTAAATCTTGCTGAGGAAGGGTAAAGTGTGTACACAGCAGAGGCCGAGCAAGGATTGTGTATGACTTTGTTCCTCAGCGTTGACCTTAACAAGATATAAATAGCCCATAGCTCTGAGTCCAATCGTGTAGTCAGACCAAGAGATGAAGGGGACCAGGACCAAGTGTTTAGTGCAGACTGGTAGAAGCTGGATAGGGAATTGTTTTCTAATGAAAGAGCCTCAGGTGTTGGCTTCGTTTCACCAACCAAAATGAGGGAAGAGGGAACCTGGACAAGATCCTAGGAGAGTGTATGCTCTGGGATATGAAAGACAGACTGGAGTCCCAAGATGCGCATAAGCTTATATCCCAGTCCCTTGCAGCCCAAGAGGATAATTTGACTTCTGTTGTAAAGGAGTTACCTATCTATGGCCCAACAACTACGTCCTTATTTGTTGAAAGTGGAGCACCTCCTACAGGGGAGACTAGAAGAGACTTGCTTCCAATATGAATTGAGAAAAGCAACTTAGCAAATCTTCATTTCCTCTCCTCTCTCTTTAAAATCATTCTAGGTCTGATAGCCCTGTTGACCCTCCAAATAGCTATAGTTGGGTGAAACAGCCTTTGAAATTTTGCTAAACTCCCACTCAGACCAAATCAGGTCCCTGAATTTTGCTGACTTAAGATTCTTTCCATAGTAATCCACAAAGGTAACTGATATTAATGGTGAAAAAAAGATTAGAGGGGTACGGTTTATGTTCTCACAGCATTTAATTTGGGAGTGAAAAAGCAGATGCAACTCCCACCATGAGTAAGCTCTAAGGGAATGGTTCAGGCAGAGTCTTGTTTCAGATGGAATTGCTTCATTAGAGATTGTGATTTTAGAGACCAGCTGCTTTTCAGAAGAAAAGTCAAGACCTGGCAACTTAGCCTACAGATGTGTTCTTAGTCTGTTTGACTTTTAAAAAATAAAAAGCATAATCACTCTCCATATTCTTGCTATATTGCGAGAATGAAATTTCACTTATACGGATTTCCTAGAATAATACTAAACTCCTGCCAACTGCGTTTTACAAACTATGAAAAAAGCCATTTGCTCAAAACGGCACAGGGGAGCAGGGGCTGTCGTCCATGTGCACCTCATTTTAGTTTAACGGGCCTGCTTCAGTGTGATTGGATCTGTAACGGTACACTGGGATCACAGAAGTAAATTCTGGAAAGAGAGGAGGGGGTGGAATTTGCTTTTATCAGCAGGTGCTGGGTGTCAGGGCCAAATGCTGGCATTTCTTGCCTTTGGCAGCCCAGCAGCCCTGAGCACTCCATGGCTCCGTTGGAAATGCGGGTGTGCAGCCCTTTGGCAAATCCAGTTGTGTACATAAGTGCTCTCTGCTGGAACTGATTTGAAACCAGCATTTCTCCTGTTATTTTCTTTGGCTGGGTGTGAGAAGATGCTATGCTTTCTCTGTGCATCCTGCTTCTATTTACTGAATAAGGAAGGAGGGTACCTGGTGTTTCTACAAAGGAAAAGCCTCCAAATGCCATTTTATCTGCTGGCAACTGGGATTCCTGGAGTGTCTGACCAGCACTGCTCAAATACTCCCTGTGAAGCACTCTTGACTGCCTGGGCTTTTTGCTAAGGTTTTGGCAGGCACCGTATGATGCAATGTTGCAAAAAATCTTGGTATCTAAGGCAGCAATTTCCAGACTATTGTTGCTGAGGAGTTAAGCTGAACTGTAAACTCTCTGTATTCATCAGCCTGCTGTAGCTGGGTTTGAGGTCAGAAAAAAGATGATCTATTAGCCCAAATTTTAGGGAATCACAGCTCCAATGTTGGCCTATAATTAAAGCCAACAGGATGTCTGGGTGTTTCCACCCAGCTGCAGGAACGGGCCCTTTCTAAGATTCCTGCCCCTGGAAGTCCTCTGCCCTCCTGCCCAGAGCAGTCCTCCTTTTCAGGGGGACAGTGCTCTTAAGGAACAGTTATTCTGTGTTTGCTTAGAAAGCATCGTAGTGCTAATTATTCTCATTATCTTTGAGCCACTAATAAATTATCTTTCCTTTTCCTAGTCCATCACTCGGTAATGAGAACCATTTAGTCAGATTTTGCAGATACTGCTTGCTCCCTCCCTCTCTACAACACGATTCCCTGCAAGCATTCATCATAGGGAAAAGAAAGCTTCTACTGAACAAAATCTTTTCAAATTAGTCTCTGGTGCCCCAGTTAAGTGGGTGTCTACATTGCAGGCATGCAGGAGAGCCTTCTTCATTAATATGTGCAATTCTGCACAAGCTGATTAGCTCTTGCAGCTCATTTGGTAGCAAATGTGTAAATCCATCACACTCTAAATGCCAAATATGTGCACAGCTAAATTACAGAGAAGTAAGAAATGCTGCAAGAGTTGGGAGTCTTTACTTGGGGGAAAAGAAAGGGTCCTTATCCCGTGCATTAAATTGGAGCTCTGGATTTATCTAGAGCATTCATCACTCCTCTGCTTTGTCATTTTTCTGCTTGCAAAATGAATAACTCTTCCTGTCATGTTGATGGCCCTTTCAGTATGTGTGGGTGTTTAATTTGGTGCCTAACATTTGTAACAGACACCTGATATCTCGTCTCAGTTCCCATAAAACAACAATAGCCGCGGCGCAATGCAATTGTCCTTGCACAGTAGGTCAAACTAAATTAAGCAGTTCCTAACTGTGTTATTAATAATCCAGTTACCATCACTTTTTTTGTTCTTTTTTGCTTGTAAAAAACTTGTGAAGAGAAAGAGGATGCGGGGAATGAAATTACTTTTGTTTAAATGTTTGTATTCTTTTTCCAGGGCAGTGTTGCACAATTAAATTACTATAGTGGTGTCTCTGCCAGCACAAGGGAAACACTAAAAATGTCACTGCTATGGGGAGGGGCTGACCTGCTGCCACAAATATTCCATGCCCTCAGTCAGTTTCTCTGGGACAAAACAAGGAAAATTGGCTTTAAGAACTTCTAATTTATGCATGCTTTTACTCGTCTTCATGCCAGATGACTGCAGAGCCAACCCAGCCTCAAGGCCTGGACTCACCAGCCCAGGCAAGCCAAGTGCCCTGCGTTTTACTTCCTATCAGCGCGCAGAGAAATTGCAGCACAGACCCAGCTTGATCTCCAAAGAGAATATTTTGGCATTATGTCCTGGCCGTACAGGTTATGGGGAAAGAGTTTCCCACTTCCCAGGAATTCTGGTGGGGGAAGCTGTCTTTCTCCAAACTGAGCGTAAACTCTTGAGATAACATTTCCTAGGAAAATGTGCAGTGTAATAATGAAGCTTCCATCCTGTAGTCTCTGCATTGCTTGTTCCTTTATTCCACACTGTCAGTGCAGAACAGGGTGTTCAGCTCCAGCCTTTCCTACCACATTCCCAGAACGTACAGAGACCTCTCTAAGAGTGCAAGATTTGCTTACTGAGAGGGTGAGGGCAAACTCTTCCTTAGGCAAAAGCAGAACAAGAGGAGGGGCTACAGAAGTCACAGAAGCAGAGTTCACCATGGACTAAAGTCATGTTTCTCTGTCAAGGTATGTCTTTAGGTTCATTAGGTATACTTTGGAGGGATGAAAAATCTAAATTGTTGTGTATTGTTTGTATTGTAGTCCCAAGATCCAGGTCTTCATTATGCTTGATGCTGTACAAATATATAAGAGAATGTCATGCATGGAAAGGCTTTTATTATGTAAATAGTCAGGTTGAGGTAAAAAAGAAGTAGTATTATCTCTGTTTTACAGATGAGGCAGTGAGAAGGAAAAAAAATGAGAAAGCATTTTGCCCAAGGACACTTGATAGTCTGTTGGTCAGAGGTGGACTTGAAATTCAAGTCTCGATTTAGTTTCTTCCCAGCTCTTCTTTCAATCTGTGTACTATCCACAACATAATTAAAAATTAAGCACAAATACAACAATACCATGTGTAATTTATCTCTGTCTGGAGCAATCATCCAGCACCTCTCAGCCAAATCCTCCCCAACTCTTCCTTATTTCTTCAAAACCTGTATTTCTTCCATGACTAATGCCTGTGGTCACTTTACATGTCAAGTCAATGTCAGAAACAGTGTGGGCAGCAGGACCAGGAGAGTCATCGTTACCCTGTACTCACCATTGGTGAGGCCAATGTCAGTTTTGGGCCCCTCACTACAAGAAGGACATTGCGTTTCTGAGTGTGTCCAGAGAACAAAGAAGCTGGAGAAGGGTCTGGAGCAAGAGTCTTACGAGGAGCAGCTGAAGGAACTGGGGTTCCTTAGTCTGCAGAAAAGGAGGGTGAAGGGAGACCTTATTGCTTTCTACCTGAATGGAAGTTGTAGTGAGGTGGCTGTTGGTCTGTTCTCTCAAGCAACAAATGATGAGAGGAAATGTCCTCAAGTTGCATCAGTGGAAGTTTAGACTGGGTGTTAGGAAAAAATTCTTCGCTGAAAGAGTGGTGAAGCATTGGCAGATGCTGCACAGGGAAGTGGGGAAGTCTCCGTCCCTGGAGATGTTTAAAAAATATGTAGATGTGGCACTTTGGGACATGGTTTAGTTGGCACAGTGGTGCTGGGCTGATGGTTGGACTTGATGATCCTAGATGTCTTTTCCAACCTTAGTGATCCTGTGATTCTTTTGTCATTATATTTTCTGCAACAGATATCATGTTTGAGTTGGACTACAAACCTGCTTGGGGAAAGACGCTGTTCCATCTGAGGCCATGTCCCAGTTGGAGCTGCCTGCTGAATTTGTATTCCAGTCCTTTTTAAGCTGATGCTAGCAATAGTTAATACACTAAAAAGGATGCATATGCATTTTTGCTAGTGAATATAGCAAGGCACCAGTATGGTTACAATTGCTGCTCAACCCTACCTGCTAGCCAAAAATACATAATGAAGTAAATACCTAATCTACACCAAAGAAAATTGAAACATGAATTTCACTCAAAAGGCACAAAGAATTTCGCTTTATGTACATCAATGTTTTATGCCCAGCTTTAGGAATGAATGCAGGAGGAGAGAATTATGGAAGTCATGAAAGTCACTGGAAAACAAAATAAAATGGATTTGGCATTTACTAAGGCTGGATAATACCAGACTAATTCAATAGCTTTCTTTGATACAGTAATTAATTAGCTAGACAAAGAAGGGTAATCTGGCTGTCTGGACTTCAATAAAGAAACTGATGGGGAGCCATGTGTAAAACTATCTCTTACCTGGAGAAGCCTGAGATTTTCAGAGGAACTGTAAGGCATACACAGTGTCAGAAGAACAGAAACTGAGCAGTGTTGAAAAGGAATTCTTCACAGTTTAATACTGATTATTTTCAATGGTCCATGTGGAAAACAGAGATGTCTGATCATTAAAATGTATTGAAATCACACAACTAGGAGTCATCATTGGTGTAGGGAAAGTTCAGAATCTCCCACAGCAAGGACTGAATGTCCATGAAGAGTGAGACCACAGAAGCAGTAAGAGAGCTAATAGCAGAAACAATTCTGCATGAAACCAGCAATGGCACAGAATATTTCTAACCATTTGCCCCAGTGCAGCGTGGGCATGGAAAAGGCAACTGAAATTCTAAAATGCAATGGGAGAGACGTTTCCAAAAGAGCAAGGTAAGCATGAACATCCTTGTATAAAACTCCAGTAAGATTTTTGTTTGGAATAAAACATGTGATTCTGATCAATCATATTTAAAGGACGCTGGATTCTTAATGCAACAGATGCAGTAAAAGGGCTGCTAATATGATGAGGGGACAAGGGAACTTCTCATGAAAGGGAAGTGTGCTTACACAGCTTGTTTTGCCTAGCAGCTAAAGGCTGAGGTGTGGTTTGACTGTTCTTTATAAATACATCAGGTAAAGGAAATATTAAAGGTAGGCAATCCAGATGTATGAACAAGCACACAGAAATTGGTCATGAATAATTTAGGTTATCAATCAGATGTTCTTTATCAACCTGCTGAGTTGAAATTACAGAGACAAAACCACACCTGACGTGAAGTTCACAAACAGTATTAAATGGATTATGTGATCCAGTTGCCAGCAGTACCAGGGGAGTGGGTTTGATAACCCAGAAAGTCCTGCTGGTCTTCTGTCTCAGTGTGCTCATGTGTCTTAGCAGGTTTCCGTTACAGTGAGCTACCATCTCCATCTTATAATCTTATTAGATATTCCATTACCTAATAATCCCTTTAGTCCTAAGAAACCTTTCTATACTTCTGAATTAAATTTTGAACAGAACAGCCTGACTGTGGATTACAAAGCCATATGTGTTTTTTTTTAACTCAAGTAAGTTTGTTGAGGCTATTATCCTAAATAAAGACAAATTTGTTTAGGGACCAGTAGTTCCTTGAATATAAATTATAGTGTTTATGGCACAACTGTACTAGCAAATTATGATTTTTGTGTTTATTGAAATTGTTTAAATGGCTTCTAATGCAATTTCTGGCCTCGTGAAGTGATCAGCTTGGAATGACTTTCGCTTCTATGAAAATATTTAAATACAAACAAAGTCTGCCAATGTGTTCAATTACAATCATGCAGGGAACTAAAGAGATTATGTGTACTAGGAGTATATTCATGTGGCTTTCCAGATCAGCTGCTTCTACCAGAAAGGGAATAAAGTAAGCGGAAAAAACCCCAAAGAGAGACGCTTACTGTTGGAATGGCTTGGGAGATAACCATCAGAAAATCTCACTTGTGTTATTTCCACAAGCCCACCATGCTGATGGCCCTGTAAATAAAAATTCATTAACAACATGTTGCTTTTCAAACTAATTAGGATGCAGCGTGAAGATTACTTTTCCAAAATATGATGTTCTTTATGCAGGAGATCATGCTGGGCCCTGCTGTAACAAGAACCATTGGGATAACGTGTTTTGTTCTAACATCTGCATTTATTACCAGTGAGATACTTTATGTGATGTTACAAGGTGGCTTCAGACTTATAAAGCCCTTCAGAATTAACTGCTATTGTTCCATGAAAGAAACTCTTCTGCCCAGCACAGGCCCTTATGACTGAATCAGCAGAGAAGGCTTTTAACAGAGAAGCAAGGAAATAAACTGGATATTTTACTGCTGATTTTAATGACCTTGGTCACACTTCTGCTGATGGTGTGTTAGGAAGAACAGTTCATTCCAATGAATATAATCGTACCTCTTGTGATCTTGGACATAAGTTTCTCTAAATCCTCTAAAATCAGATTCAATTTTTTTATTTTTTTTTTTTTAGAGTGCAGAATTGTTAGAAAGTCACGGGTTCTTAGACAGTGCTGTGATTTCAGGAGCCTGATTCAAAGTTTTAAGCACTTGTAATAAAGCTGGGCTGCACTTGACACAAATTCACTGATTCAAAACCTTGGCTTTTTTCATGGGATGGGCATTACCATCCAAGAAATGGGAAGCACATTAATGGATTATTAGTCTGGTTTACAGCCAAAGCCTCAGCTTTGAATGATACATTCAGCTTCAAGCACCAAACTTTGAGAGGTAAGAAAAGAAGGCCCAGAGAAAGGAGCAACAGAATTATAAACAGAAGGGTGTTTAAAAAAAAAAAAAAAGAGAAAAGCTTTGGGTTTAATTTCTGTAAATCAGAGAAAGCTTTTATTCTCCCTGTAAAAATGGTTATTAAGTAGATCAGCAATCTGATATATTCCACAGTTTAATTTGCTGCAAAGAAAACTGAAGCCAAATTTTCTGAATAACCTTCTAAGGGCCCTTTCAGACCTTTGCCCTTGTCCTGCTCCTGTGACTCCATCACCTACAAGCACAACTACTGCAACTCCTCAGGTTTTTCCTTGGGGAAACCCGATGTAGAAGCTGTATTTAAATCCAGTGGACAGAGCCTAAAGGTTTGTCTTCCTTACCTTTAGCCATCTAAGTCCAAGGTGTACAAATTCAGCCAGACCTGTCTGCTCCCCTTGCAGTGACTGAGGAGGAAGAGCAACAAAGATCATCTGCACAGCGGGCTGTTCCCAGGTTTGGTGAGATAAATCTTGTCCTAACCTGTCTCAGAGTGTTCATTGTTGGGCTTTGCCTTCAACTGGCTGATGTAACATTGAGTAAGTGGCTTCATTATTATACCGTGCCTGTGAAGAGGCACCTTGCTGCCACCTCCCAGGGGTCTAACACCACAGTGACTTCTCTGGCTCCACGCCTTCCCAAGCATCTCTCTCTGTAACCTCTGAAGCTGTCCATACCATGTCTTGTATCCCTCTTAATCTCTTCTCTCCTCCTCCTTTTGAAACACCTACATTCTTCCAGTTTGGTTTTCCTTTGCACTGACTGGATTTACTTCTTACAAATCTTAATTTTATCTCTGGCTGCAGCTTTTGCTGATTTATTCACTGCAAGATGCCCATCTAACAATATTCTTCGGCTTTCATGTCTTAGGGGAGTCAATGGCACAAGAAAAAAAACAGTTTTAAGTGTAACTGGCTTGTTAGTCGTACAAATTCTTGAATAACAGGCATGATCTAGGTTCACTGAGAGCTGAGAGAGCTGGAGCTATAACCCCGTTTCTAATTCTGCCACTACCTCTCTTGGTGACCTTGTGCAATTTATTTCGCCTCTTGGGGCCATGTTCACTAGAAAATGAAGAATATTACCTTTTTTTTTTTTCCCTCTGGGAATGTGTAAGTCTTAACTAATAGGTTTGTATATGTTTTTTTTTTAATTCCTGTTCAAGTGAATGCAAAATACTTATCTTTTTTTCCCTTTCAAAACATTTACAAAAGGTCATGAGAATTTTAGGGTTGAAAGATAAACAGTTCAGAAGAACTAGAAAAATTAAAATTACACACGTACGCACTTATCACAAACCTTTAGGCAGCCTCTAATTAAGTAATCACTACTTCCCTGCATTATTGTAGATGCTATCATAAGGTGTTAAACTGTGTAGCAGCTTGTAATGCTGTGCACTCTGTTTATACAGGATAAGGACTCTCTGGAAATCGTTCAGATTAATGTGTCATCTTCCAAACACATGCTGCAGTTGTGCCTAGTCAGGCAGGATTGAGATGTTCCCATGCTTAGCTCTACAAACACCTGTCAGGGAACAGAGTCTCTTCCTGACAGGCCAAGGTACTGACTGGGAGATGTGAAGGTGCTTATTTAAACATGCAGACGCTCCATCCTTTGCAAGGCTTAAGCAAGACTTGTTCANGGTTCAGGTTTGACATCAGGAAAACTGGGCACTGGCAAAGGCTGCCCAGGGAGGTGGTTGAGTTACCATCCCTGGAGGTGTTTAAGGGACTGATGGATGAGGTACTGAGGGGCATGGTTTAGTGATTGACGGGAATGGTTGGACTCAATGATCTGGTGGATCTTTTCCAACCTGGTGATTCTGTGATTCTGTGATGGTGCACATCTTTGGCAGTTCCTCTCAGCAACCAACTTTCATTGCAAGAGGGATGCCCAGAAAAGGGTCTTCTGTGGTTTCCAGGCTATCACTTTTTCCTTCAACTTTTATGTTCAGAGAAAAACAACCTCACCAAGTACTTGGGGGTGACCTGTCGTGCATTGGCCCCTCTGCTCACCTGCACCTGCCTTCAGTCTCCCCTGAAAACAGTTTTTAAGCCAGTCTTCCCTCCTCCTCTGTTACTCAACTCCATGGCCAACAGTTAGCCTTGCATCCCTTCCTGCAGTCCCATTTGACATAACAAGCTCAATTCCTCAGCTTGGCTAGGCTTTGCTGGGAGCACAGAGGAGCTCATGAAGGAATGAAAATAACCTCCAGCAACAGCAATTAATGTCTGATTGTAAGATCCAAGAGATTATTTTACCGCACCTGGATCAGTGGCATTCCCTGACACAACCTCTGGGGTGGGAAGTGAGGTGGTAGCATACCAGCAGTATCTAGGGTTGCTGTAGGTGTCCACTGAAAATAGTTTATGCTGCTTAGAGAAGGCAGACTTCAGGTTGGAGAGTGTGAACATGCTTCAGTGCCGTCCTCTTGATTACCTTCCTCCTGAGTGAAGCTAAGTAAAGCCTGAAAGTCCAGAGCGCGAGGTATTTCACCTCTACCCCAATAATCTTTGCAATGCTACAAGCACTTGGATAGTGAAGTAGTAACAGATGGAAGGAGAAATTAAAAGGCGTTAGCGAGAAAATAAGCTGCTTTCATTTGAGATTTGAGCCAACAGACTGAAACTGTGTGATGTGGTAGGAAAACAGTGAAGTTGAAGAGCAACACAGGGAGAAAATTATTCTTGTATGGGTAAAGAAAGTCATTCTAAAATAAGAACCTCACTTTGGGATTAGATTTGCAAACTTTCATTTTTGTATTGTGATTTATTGTCCCAACATGCCCAGTTGATTTGTCTGGAAATGAGTAAAATCAGTCTGGCAGCCAGCATCATCTCAGCACACTTGTTGTGGTGGTGCTGCCATCACCACCATCCATCTTCCCTGCCGGCAGCCACGTCTGCTGCCCCATCAGAAAACACCTAACATGTATGTTGTTATTCATAGAAACCATATGAGGCCTGTGTTCTGTTTAGGGTTAAATAAAGGCAGTCTGTTCCCTGTTGCCAAGTCCAGTGTGATCACGTCATGTTTAGTAATCATCATGAGTTCCACCTGTCATATTTGTCCAATTAGAAGACTAATTAACTTTATTAAACAAATTCCAAATATAATAGAATACAAAATCTTATTTACTTACCAATTAAAGCTTAATATTTGATCCCGTCTGACTGACAAAGATGTGTGTAATTATCAACTGACGTAAATAATGCTTTTGTCAAAAAACATCATGTGATCTTCTCTTGTCAGGACCAAGTGTCCCATTTCCAAAAGTAACTCAGAATTGCCTATATACCATTTGCCATGTGCATCAAGGGGGAAACTAAAAAGTTTAATTGATGAAGCACTCATTAATTCACATAGTTGCTCTTTAACATGTTCATCTTTTTTGATATTTTCAATTGCCGCATCTTTTAGAGAGATGTTAGTTTACTTTTATACTTTGTAGTTACATCTATTGCAACTACAGTGTCTGCCTTAGCAGATATCAAATCTGGTTTATACAGTTTGGTATTATGACCTCTTAATGGTGGTTCTTCAAATATTATCCAGTCTTTCTTTTTTGCCTCATTTGTTAAATTTCACAAATCTGATTATGCTGCTTAATTCTAGCATCTTGTACCGCTGGACAGTATCCTATTACGTGCTATCAATTCATAGAATCATAGAATCATAGAATAACCAGGTTGGAAGAGACCCACTGGATCATCGAGTCCAACCATTCCTATCAAACACTAAACCATGTCCCTTAGCACCTTGTCCACCTGTGCCTTAAACACCTCCAAGGAAGGTGAATCAACAACCTCCCTGGGCAGCCTCTGCCAGTGCCCAATGACCCTTTCTGTGAAAATTTTTTTCCTAATATCCAGCCTAAACCTCCCCTGGCTGAGTGTGAGGCCATTCCCTCTTGTCCTGTCCCTTGTCACTTGGGAGAAGAGGTCAGCTCCCTCCTCTCCACAACCTCCTTTCAGGTAGTTGTAGAGAGCAATTTTCACTCTTGCCCTGGCAGTGTCTCCATGATCTTATTTGGGCTTCTTGCCTACCCCTCAATAGGTATAATTCTCTTCTAATCGTAGGGCTGTTTCCCGTGAAGGATGCCCCTGTAAGATGTAACCCAACTATTACTAATTTTATCATTCTCAGATTTGACAATAACACGGCTTTGGGACAACAGCTTGGTCCAGTTTGTAAATCCTCTTTTACTCCAGTTGCAAGGTCTGGTTTTAAGAGTGGACAACTTCTGTTCTGAGGCTGGTTCATCTCCACCTGATATTTCCATTGCTGATCTTGTATGCTGAGCTCTGTGTGCACCAATGGTTGGGTCCCAGCCCCAGCACCTGGCAGCCGATGCTTTGGGCTGCAGAGACAGGGTTTAACGAGATGCTGAAGGGCAACTGGGCAGCCCTCTGCGAGGAAAGCCCTGGTCCTGCCACACAGCCTTGAAAGTGGCTGGAGGTACAGCCCCACTGCAGCTCCATTGCAACCCCATTGGAGCCCCATTGCACTCCACTGCAGATCTACTGCACCCCATTGCAAACCATTGCAGCCCCACTGCAGCTCTATTGCACCCCATTGAACCTCATTGCAGCCCCATTGCAGCTCTACTACACCCCATTGCATATCTATTGCAGCCCCATTGCACCTCATTGCAGCTTTATTGCACCCCATTGCAGCTCTATTGCACCCCATTGCACTCCATTGCAGCCCCACTGCAGCTTTATTGCCCCTCATTGCAGGCCCACAGCACCCCACGGCAGACCCACTGCCGCTCTATTGCACCCCGTTGCAGCCCCACTGCAGCCCCGTTGCAGCTGTACTGCACCCCAGTGAAGACCCACGGCAGCTCTACTGCACCCCGTTGCAGCTCCATTGCACCCTATTGCACCCCATTACTGCCCCGCCGCGCGCCCCTCTCCGCCCTGGCCACGCCCCTCCTCGCTCTGGCCACGCCCCTCAGCCTCGAGGGCGGCCCCCCCGCATCCCCACCGCGTCCCCGCGGGGCAGGGCAGGACAGGCCCCGCCCTTTCGCCGAGCAGCCACGCGCGCGCGTCACGTGTTGCGCGGCCGGCGGCGCGTGGACGTGTCCGGTACCCACAATGCCTGGCGGCGGGGGCGCGGCCGGGGCTACAGCGGAGCCAGGTAACGGGGCGGGGCGGGAGGGGACGGGGCTGTTGCGGGGTCTCGGTCGCCCCCTGCTTTATTCCCTCGGTTCCGGGCCCGGGACGTGCGGGTGGAGCCGCGGGGGCGTCTCGGGGCTCTGAGTGGGGCGCGGGGCGAGCCGGCAGCGGGCGGTCCCGGCGCTGTCACCGCGGGCGGGGCGGGCCGGACCGGGCCGGACCGGGCCGCCTTCTCAATCCATGGAAGGGACCTCAGAGCCCGTCCAGTTCCGCCCCTCTGCCACGGGCAGGGACACCTCCCGCTGGACCAGGTTCATCAAAGCCCCATCCAGCCTGGCCTGGAACAGCTCCAGGCTCGGGGAAGCCCCTGGCAGGGCCTCCCACCTCACAGCAGCGGCATGTGCCCTTTTCCTGGGCACCCGCGGGTTTGTGTGTCGGTTAGCGGTGTAGAACCCAGTGAACCCACATAAAGCAGTACCGGCATCACTCCTCTGGCTGCCACACACAGATGATGTGGCCAAAGCTGCGGTGTCAGAATGTGATCCACAAAAGGGTGAAATTTCCAAACCTTGGGATGCAGCTTACTGTCTTCCTTTCATTTTTGAGAGCCTTGATTCTCTTTTACGAGGTCTCTGCTTTATGGGAAGGATTACATGGGCCAGTGGTTCAGGATTATTTCTGCGTCTGATCAAGCCTGATGATGTCAAAGTGGCTTTATTTGTGTCCTTCTGTAGTGCTGTAGTTCATAATACGGATTTCTGAAGGATGCTGTAGGCTGGGAAAACTGATGCAGCTGTTACAGCACTTGAAAATGGAGACAATAAATTGTCCAATACTGTTACGCACATTTGAAGCAAGCACAGAAAGTGCACCCTTATTCTGCATCATACAGGTGTGCGACTTTGACCACCTACTTCCCAGCTTTATATTTTATGGAGGGTTATCATGGGATGTGGACACCCTGGCAAGCAAGGCCTTGATTAAGTCAGTACAGGAGGGCAGGCCAGCTGTTACATTAGATCTGTTGAGAATCATTCAGTGTTTGTAAAGCCAGGCATCTTTTAAAAAGTGGAAGTGTCCTGAGCAAGTCCTATTCACAGGTCACTTTCAAACACTTACTTGTAAACAAAACTATGAGAAAACGTCAAGTAGGTATAAAAAATAGCTGTCAGGTCACAATTTGGAAGACCAATTCATAACAAAAAACTGGAATATGTACCTTTTCCTTGGACTTTTCTAGATGCTGCCTCAGGGTCACCTACCATCATAACACAAAAATAAATGAGATGATAATTGAATCTGTCTTCAAAAAAAATACAGAACACCAGGCTCTGGTTTCCATCATCTAAGATTTCCCACTCATGGAAGGAAATTAAGCTGAAGCCAGATGTGATAATTCCTGTTTGGAAAGCAGTTCAGGCTGGTATGCTTCAGGCAGGGTGGAGCAACAAAGTAATGACCGTTTCTGTAGACTCTTAACTGTCTGTGGCCAGCTTTCTCTGTTCTTCTTTTCCATGAATTCTCCCAGCCCTCATTTGCAGGGAGGTCTGTGTAGTGTCAGTGTGAGGGGAAATCAATAAAGATGGGCCACAAGTATAACAGATGCACACAGGAAAGTGTGAGAATAGTGCAAGCACAGAATTAGGCTTCCATGGTGTGCTCTCCCTGTTGGTTATCTGTCTGGGGTCAGAATCTACCCAAGCAAAGGGTAGTATAGTTTTGATAACCCTTGTAGTTTTTCTGTGAACTTTTACAATTGCCTCTTGAATTCACCTAACATTTTACAATTGGCGACACCTCTGACAAGCAATTCCACTCACTGTCTACATATTTAGTGAGAACCATCTGTGGTGCCCGTGATCCTAACGCTTCTGGTTGGATTTGGTACTCCCCAGTTAGTCGTAGAATGAGATAGTGAACCTGAACCCTATTCATCTGTTTGCATCTGTAACGGATTTATAGACCACTTGTAGTGGAAGCACAGTCTTTTGTCATCTTCAGGTATTTGATGGATAAGGAATTTTTGGAGGAAAGTATGGAATTTGTAATGGTGTGGTGAGTTACTCTGTGCAGTTCTGAATAGAAGTTTAAAAAAGACATTTAAAGATAGTTGTAAAAACACTGCTGTCTTTAGTGTTCTTTCTTAAATTTCTACCTTTATAAGTCTTCATCAGATTTACCACTTGGCTCCTTCTGAAGAGTGTTATTGTTTTGAGAACTGAGTCAAGTAGCTCTTCCATTTTGAAGATTTAGTAAACTTGTTCTTATATGAATACATTTTCAAGTAAGACTGAACATTCTGTTACAGTATGTGTATTGCGTGCCTCTACATGTTGATCATGCAGTCAAAGTGTTTTATTAGCTTCTTTTTTTTCAGGTATCTTTCTGATCCCGTTGTTAGGAAGCTGAGATAAAAATACATATTTTCACTGAGTATATTTTAAAAGTGATGGTAACAAAACCTGACTGACTGGAGGTCTTAAGACTGTTCATCTAAACACAGTTTTTAGCTTGTGTGATTTCATGGTGCGTTAAGAGAATTGACAGGTTTTAATGGAGGCTAATCTGCTCTTAAAAAACCTGATTTCTTTAAATATAAATAGGAGTCTTGAATAAAGTAGTTGGTTTTGTTGTAGGTTTATACAAATATTTATTCACATGTAGAACAGACATAAGCATCGAAAAAATACTTCTAAAAGGGGTTTGAACCTTTGCTTCATCTGTTGTCCATGTGTACTGTTGTTAGTGATATTTATGGTATAATTTCCTCTGATCGGAACCCTGAACACTTCAAGAACACAACACAAGCACAGCTCTATTTCCAAAGCATTAAGATTTTAAGTATTCACTCTAACAATAGTTGCTCTATTTCTACCACTAAGGACAAAGAATGTAGTAGACTTAGCGTATGAGATGGATGATGGTATTCAGAGTCAAAGGTTGCCTTTCTCCTGAGTTACTTTGTGTACTATGCAGACAGATAATGTGTTTTTGTATTTTAAGTGTTTGAAGTTATGAAACTTCCTCAACTTCACTTAAATAACATAGAAACGTTTTAGTAGTTCTTCTGGTCTCCTGATTACTGGAGTACCTTCTGAGTAATCTCCCTGGGATGTGTTCAGGCCTCTCCAATGAGCTTTCCCTCACAAAAAGAGCTGAGGAATGTTGTTAGCCAGTGAATACATTTATTAACTTTTTCTGTTTGTTCTTATCTCATCGCACAGCTCAACATGAACTTTAACTGTCAAGATCATTTAAAAAGTGAACAAAACAGTATTTTTCCTTCTGAGACCTGGCTACAGGATTACAAGTTTCTCCTACAGTGCTGTCCTGTTCACTACCTTTTCTTAAAACAGGACATGGAGCTATGTTCCTTTCTTCATGTTAGGTGCTAATGGAGTTATTTGCTTCATCAGAGGAAATGCAGATCCATGAAATTACATTTTGTACAAGTAAGTTAATGAAAGGTATTTTAAACTTTGCTGTTGTGTCATTATTTTTATGTTTATGTTGGTATAGCTCCTGGAAGTCCTTTACAGGATTGAATTCCAAGTGGTAGAGGTACTTATTGTCGGAGAACCATTACAGTTTAAAGCACCTCTGCAATTTTGTCACACTTTTGAGTTGCTGCCGTGGTTATATGTTTAGCAGCATAATTAAGGAAATGATCGCCATGTGTGAATTGTTCTTGTGGGAGGATGTGCATGAACTCAGATAGAGATAGGTAAAAATTCCTATAACTTCAGATTTAATTTCTAGAATGCTTTGCTCCAGCAAGCTAATCTAGAGCAAGTCTTGAGGGTTTTTTTTGCTTTCTGTTTCTGTGCCCAGCTACCCAAGCACTTTATACAGTAGGAAATTGTGTAGTGAGGTGCTGAAATAACAAGCATACCTGAGAAACCCCAGAGGTATTCAGTTCAGCAGACTACAGGCAACAGTGGCTTCTGTGGCTGTTATGGTTTAGGTGAAAGTCTGGTATGCTATGGAAATAACATACAAGGGTACTAGTTTGGAATTAGTTTAGCTAATCTCAAAGCAAGTTGAAGTTTGAGTGCTAATGAAGCTGAATTTTTCAAATGGAAAATTACAACACATATTTATTACTTCCATTATATTATGGCTCTGGATATTGATAATTATTCAATAAGTATCCTTATTTTGGTAGTGGGAAATAGGGAAGGTGAGATTTCATGGCAAAAAATTGCACTGCCTCTTCATAAAAGAGAGGACATACATATTTTGGGAAATATTGGATTCCTAACTTTTCAGAATACAGTCCTTCAGTTGCCAGGGCTTGTAAGCACCCTTAGTGTCATAGTTCAAAAGGTGCTGTAAACATGTCAGTATTGCACACAAAAGCATATTTCAGCTGTATTCAGAAATCTGTTTTCTGTTGCAGTTCGTGAATGTATGGAGCTTGAGTAGCATCGTCTGAGGGAGGCAAAAATCTGCTTTTTTTCATAATCTCTTTAAATGATGGGTGTAGTATGTGGTAGGAGTCTGCAGGGTGGTGTTAAGAGTTGAGGAAGTGTTTGCTTTTGGCTTCATATAAATTCTAACAGTTCGCCCACTTGTCAGAGGACAAAGTTGTGTACTGACGCTTAGCAGATAAGTAATCCTTCTTTTAATGCTTGTCTTGCTGAACTTTTGTATGTTTTGATTTAACTTTGGTTTGAAGAACTTGAAGGTTTTAAAAACGCATCTTCAGTCTTGAAAGGCTGTCTGCAGGCTATGTGGTTGTACTGTTAAATGTTTGCTATAAATTTTCTCCTGATCGAGAAATGTTTAAATGCCCAGATTTTTCTACTTTGTCTGTATTCCACAAAATATTAATTATTATGCTTTGAAAATTAAGTACTGTAAAACATGTAGGCTATATAGGCACCATTTCAGCCTGTGCAAGTATTTGTGTAATACTGATAGACACATTTTGCAGATTTAAAGAAAATGAAGACCCAGATGAGAAAACAGGCTTTTTAAGTTTCAAAATTCTGTTGTGAGATGGGAGAGCTGGGTTACGTTCCTTGCTGTCCTGATCCTTGGTTTCCTGTTTGACAGTACATAAGTTGTGTGAGTCTCCATTATGGTACTTCAGCACATACTCAATAACACAATTCCATGAAACCACATTCATATTGCCTGGTCCAGACCTGGATCACTTTTCCATCTGCCGTATCTTTACAGTAGGTGGTCTTCCTCTCCAGCTGTTTTTCTTGTTCAGTCTATAGTTCACAAAATCACCAGGTTGGAAAAGACCCACCGGATCATGGAGTCCAACCATTCCTATCAGTCACTAAACCATGCCCCTCAGCACCTCATCCACCCATCCCTTAAACACCTCCAGGGAAGGTGACTCAACCACCTCCCTGGTCAGCCTGTTCCAGTTGTTTCACTAAACTCCAAACCTTGAAGGTTGCAAGTGCAACAGTAATTAAGGTATCTCTAGGTGAGGTTTTATGGCATTTCAAAATAAAATAAAATAAAAATATTTGAAATTGTGACATTGGTGTCAAATGTGCTGTGCTATGTGGTTTGGGTAGACCAAAAGATCCTATTCAGTTAGGACTCTAATCTGATTTACAGTTGAAAATCTTCCCTGTGTTCCCTTTTGAGCCTCAGCCCCGTAGATTGCTTGGGAAGTTTGATTAATCACATTTGACTCTATTTCTTCTGCCTTTACCATCATTCTCATTCTTCCCAAATTGTGTTTTGTTGTAGGTTGTAGTTAACTCTGTTGGCAATGTCTATGATTTTATCTGCCTCTGTGGTCCGTGTGAGGGATGGACTCCCGCTGTCTGCATCTACGGATTATGAGCAGAGCACAGGAATGCAAGAATTTAGAAAATATTTTAAAATGCTCTCAAAGAAACTTTATCAGCTTCCTGATAGATGTACTCTGAAAACTGGACAGTATAACATAAAGTAAGTCTTCTCTTCTATATTTGCAACATCCTAGGTTGTGTTTGTTGGGATGTATTTGTTAAAAAGTTAATGGCTCACATTAGAAGTGATAGGTGAACTAAGATTTGTTCTTGGCAGTATATATGTATTAGAAAGGTAAAATTGAGGAATTGTAGAAAGATGAGAATTACAGAAATTACAGAATTGTACAATCATAGAATTGTTTAGATTGGAAAAGACCTTCAAGATCATCAGGTCCAGCCATAGATGTGACACTGCCAAGCTCACAACCAAAACAGATTTGAAGCCTACTCTAAAGTTTGGTCAAAGTTTGAGTATGAAATAGACAGTATTTTTATAAAGGTCAAAGTCCTTGGCCTACTGGAAGTATTTCTTGAAATTTGAAGGTTATTTCTTGCATGAAAATGATCAGACTTGTTCTTTTTAGTGCTAGTTCAGCTGGTATTAATTTTTTTTCTCTTTTTAGTCTGCACAAGTTTAAAAAAATACCCAAATTCTTTAATAACTGAGTTATTTCTGAACACATGTGGTTAGGATATTGTGGAATTAGGCCTTTTTATTGTACCTTCAGGATTTCTGTTGACTTCAGAGAAAAAATGCTGTAAAACCCAAGCATAACTCAATAATTATTTCATATGGCACACAGAGTGATTTTTATAGTGTGAAGGCAGCATGTAGTGAAGCCTTGAATGGCTGAATGGAGCCTGCCTGTCCTACTGCTTCATCAGAACTTTCACAACAAGGCTTTTTGTTTTCTCTCCATGCTTTTATAATTTGACTTTTTTTTTTTAATAGCTATTCTCTATTTTTTGAGCTACTCAGTGTGCTGATGTAGCGTACCTACATGACAATACTGATTAAGTAATCATTCAGGAGATGCTATTTCTTCCCCTGTTTGCAGCATGAAACTTGGATTATTATGAAGTAATTCTTTGAGCCTGTTGTTTACTCAGAATTTTGCTTTGTTTGTGATCATTGTCCTTAGTATTGGTAACTAGATGCACCTGTGTGTAGTTGGTAATGCAGCTGCACTTCAGTTGAGCTAAATTCCGATTCTAATTTAGATATGTGATTTTAAATGAGGTGAGTAATTTCATCCTAACCCTTAGCAAACGTGTAGAAGTTATAGTGGTGGAAGCTGTAGCATCTGAATGATCCTAAAGGTGCTCGGCCTTTTCTGTCTCCCATTGGTGTATGTGTATTTTCAGCATTTCTCAGGATTAGACCCAGTATGGACTCAGTCTGTCCATGTTTTTTTTAAAGCCTCAACAGTAGTTGGCTTGTAAATTGAACAGCTTTTAGGAGAAACTTATAAGAATGAGACATAATGGTTAGTCAGGGTGTGTTGGGGTTTTTTTTTGTCTTTGATTGCTTTTAATAGTGTAAGATTTTGAAGAAATTTCTGTCTTGAAAACATGTACTCTGTTTAATGAATTGGCTAAGCACAATAGGAATATGTATACTGAAAACAGTCTCTTTCTAATTGCATATTTGCCCTCTCTGGTCATCCTTACAACTATCTTTGGGGCATGGTGAATCTCTTATTCTACAGAACAGTTTTATTTCCTCACATATTTTAGAAAGAACCATCTGCCCTCCCCAACACCCCTGAAGACAAGGTGGGGTTTGGGTTTTTTGCATGTGTTTTTTGATTATTTTTTTTTTACCTCTCTGAAGAGAAGTTTTTGTATTTTTGGGACGCACTGCATTTGAAATGGGTGAAAAGCTATTACGGACAAATCTGCTGTGTTTCTGTATCCCAAAGCTGTTATTTTCCATTCCCTGCATGTGAGAGTGAGTATGTACATATACGTGCATGCACACGCGTATATAGATGCACACACAGGTACGTGTAACACAGCTCGTTGTATGATTGAACAATAAGGTGTTGAAGTAAAACGTTGCCTAGAAGTAGTTTTTTTAAAATTCTAGAATTATAGTTTTCAATAAACCTTAATTCATTTGCTACCCCAGGTTTGAAATTTTGAATTTGTTGTCTCAATTACAGCTTTATAAGTTCTCTGGGAGTAAGCTATATGATGTTATGCACTGAAAATTATCCCAGTGTTCTGGCATTCTGCTTCTTGGATGAACTTCAGAAAGAATTCATCACTACCTACAACATGATGAAGACAAATACTGCTGTCAGGCCATACTGTTTTATAGAGTTTGGTAAGGAGCTGACTTTGTTTTTCCTTGATTCTCACACTAAGACAAATGAGTATTTAAATAGATGTGCAACTTAATGCACATAAACCAAAAATGTCTGAGGTAGTTTATAGCTGTATCTCAGGTGGATTTAGAATCTGATTTAACTCCTGTTGGAATCAATAAAGAATTACTTCTGTGAGCATTAAAATGTGCTTCTAGAGTTTTATCCAAACTTGTTTATAATCTTTCTGTTCATTCCAGTAGGTTTTAGTTTAATTCTTGTGTGACCAAATCTGGAGTTCATCTTCTCCTAGTTAATAATACTTGGAGTAGTTTGACATCGTACCTCTTTAAATACTTAACCTGTAAAGGCACTGGTCTTCCTACATTTCTCAAGTAAAAGACTGCAATTTTATGTTTGCTCTTAGCTGCGCTATAATTTCTTTGGGCACATGAAAGGAGAGGTTTTTTATTTACCTTATGATATAGTGAGGCATTTAATCTTCTGTCATTATAACTCCTGTCATGCTAACTAAACTTATATATACCAGATAAGATCTGTTAGGTTTTCCATTAATATCTGTCGCTTTAATACTGTACGTTAGGCATTTATTTTACATATTCTCATAAAACACTCCAGAGCAAAAAAGAACTGTATTTTTAGCAATATGGGGGAAGATTTTCCTGTTGGTTAATTCCTGTCTGTAATTCAGTCAGGCAGTTTTTAACGATTTTCATATATCATTGTTGTCTTTCTTATGACGATTTCTATGAAAACTTTTTTTTCCCCCCAATGCCTTCTTTGTTCTGCTAGTTGTTACATTAAAATGTAAGTCTATTACAGTCTTTACATCTGTATAATATGGTATTAATTTACTTGACCTGAATATGTTGCAAGCGCATCTCATACTCAACTAAGTTTATATTTGAACACAGGAGTTAATTTTTTCATAAGGATATTAACTAAAAGAAAAGCCAGAATATGTGCAGTAAATTTGTTGTAATGAATTCAGTCCTGTGCAGTTAAAAGTCATTAGTTTATTCACAGTTATTAAGTAATTAGATTTCTAGAGCTTAATTTTTTTTTTACTGCAGAATAAATATCCCATGATATATTAGTCACAAAAATTGAAATAGTATTAAAAACTCCAATATAAATACAAGCATTTCAAACAATATATTTGAATTTGTGAAATCTGTCATATGTAAAGCTGCATGGTCTTGGATTATTTAATTAATAAAAGTCCATAAAGTTATACCTTTTTTTTGTTTTACATTCTACACAGATAATTTCATTCAGAGGACCAAACAGAGATATAACAACACACGTTCTTTGACAACAAAGATGAATCTTGCTGACATGCAGACGGAAATTAAGCTGAGACCACCTTATCAAATTTCTGTGTCAGAGCTTGGTTCAACTAATGGGTTTGCGCATTTATCTGTGGTGGAATATAGGGGCACTGGTAAAATATCTGCAGGTGAGTTTTTGCGTTTTGTGTCCTTAAACAAGGCAGATGCAGGGTAGTAGAATTAATCTTTGATTTTTTTTTTCTTTAAGTAAAGCTTTTGCCATGATGTTCTTAAAGCATAAAGGTGTCATGACCTTAAGTGTATTTTAGCTTAGATACCTGTTTTTATCACTTATCAAAGACCATATCGTCCCAGAGAGAGCAATGGGTCTATTGAGTGGACCGCATGAAAATAAGCAAGTGAAGATGTGTGTTTAACAAGATGATTTTCTTTCTTTTTTTTTACCTTTTAAATTTATGAATAAATTATTATTGTTTCTGCCCAGTATGATCCAATGATGACCTAACTAGAGCAGCTGGAGGGAGAAGCATCCTCAGCTGCTCTGAGCAGCCTATTCCAGTGCCTTACTAACCTCACAGTAAAACACTTCTTCCTAATATCTAATCTAAATTTCTTCTTTCACTTTGAAGCCATTACCCCTTCTCCTGTCATTACGTACCCTTGTAAAGAGTCCATCCTCAGCTTTCTTGTGGACTTCCTTTAGGTAGTCTTTATATATATTAATATGTTCTCTTTTCCTAATTACTTCACTTACTTATAAACATTCCTCTAGAATGAAAAGTACTTTCTACTGAAAATTAAAACCAAACAAAATCACTGGGTGCCTCTGTTGGTAGTGCTGGGGCCCTGATCCTGAGAGTTGGAGGTGCTGTAAGATGGTGTAGAGTTTATAGCCTCTGTATTTGCAATCTAACAGTATTAGAGATAGATTCTAGAAAAATAATAAAGGAGAAGCGTGAGGATGCTTAAGTTGTTTGGAAAAGTGGAATCTTCTACACAGCCCTGTACATACCTTTAACCATGTAGCGATTGTATGCGCTGTTTTTAAGTAATGTTGTTATATCATTCTTTTACTACTTTACATCCTTGTTACTTCTTAATGTTCCATGTAATCCTGGCTTGTGGAAAAGGTTGTGGTGGCAGAAGAAGCAATTGGTTACCTCTAAAAATTGTCTAGATTCAGCCTGTGTGATAATTAGCTCTATTTTTAGTTATCTGTGTTGCGGGAGGTAAGGTTTTTGTCACTTTTCTGAGTAAAAGTGTTGGAAGATCCAATGGGTCTAAATTAAAATGTCAGGACTATTTCCTGTTTTACTGTGAATTAAAACCAAATAATTGGCAGATGATCTAGGATTTTTTCACCTGCCTCTCCACAACTTGTCTTACAGAGGCTGTTCTGTTGTCCTCTTTTCTGTTCATGTCGACTGCTTCTGTTTCCCCGCTTTCAGTAACTTTAAATTCTCTTCTTCCTCCAACTTCCATAGAGGTCTCTGTTCAGTTATCAACTTACTTCCTAGAGTTGCTGTAGGTACTTACCATTAAAGAGCTGTACATTTTGAGAGGTTTGCGCTTTGCTCCTTCTTCAACTCTTCAATTTTAGGTGCTAATAAGTATCTTTTTTAGCACATCTGCTAATAGTTCTGTAATTCTTCACATCCATCACTTCTCTCTACCCTTGAAAAGAACTTTTGCTGGATGTTTACTATCGACTCAGTTGACCAGTCTTCAAAGTTTCTCCTTTGTTATAAGTACAAATTCTCACAAAAACATATGGTTTGCCTAGTGTAATTTCCTGAATATTAAAAAATACGGCTCGCTATAAGTGAATTAAGTATGTTAAATATGTAAGTGCATGCGGAGGTAGGAAGTCAGGTAGATGCAAATCTTGTTTTGTTACAGAGGACAGCAGAATGTCCCTTCCAGCCCAAAGTATTCTATTTTGTGATGCATTAGTTTTGGCTTTGCTGCTGAAGCATTGTCTGTCACTTGCTTGTAGTGGTAATTGGATGTGTATCCAAGGTCCAGGCCTCTTGTATTGCTAAAAGAAGTAAAAATAGCAATTGTTTTCCTTTGGTGAAAGTTGTGCTCTGTGAGGAGTGGGGATAATTATTAATGTGTGAAGCAGAAAGATTTTTGGATAATATTTTGCTTCAAATAGGAAAGTAGGTGTTGGCAGGCATTAGAAACAGGGTGACAGCATGCTTATGTGTGGTGGTGTAGGTAATTATTTGGTTAGGATAAATATACTGTTTTGTGACCTTTTTTTCAATGAAGGATCAGTTCTCAAAGTTACTTTTTGCTTGGTGATGGACTCATTTTTTAAAAAACTTTTTATTTTTAAATAAATATCCTTATAAGTAGTGCAGTTTCTCACATTGCAGATTTCCTAATTTTTTATGTAAATTTCAGGATTTTAATTCAGAATTTGTGCTTTATTTGATTGTTGTCTTATGTTAGACAGATTTGGATATGCAGTTATGATCTCTCTTAAGATATATGGATGTACCTACTCAAGGTCTGCTGTCCTGTACCCTGCCTTCTCTGACACTCCTCCTTTTCTGTGGTTTTGGCCTTTTTTTTGTAATTAGGTGACTCTTGTTGTTTACATTGTAAAACTAACATGTATTAAGTCCTGGAGAGCTTATTGACATCAGTAGCAGTATGAAATGTCCTTTAAAATTTTTGAGTTTGTTGTCATATTTTAATAAGAGAGAAAACTTAGTGTTTTGTCATCTTTAATCAGCGTTCTTGATTTAGCTGACAAGGTGCTTTAGTTTCCCCTCATGTTTCTTAAAGAGCTGTTTTAGATACTGTTAACAGATGATGTTTTAAAGTTCTCCTGATACATGGGGAAAATGAGATGGATTGGAGAGGTCTGCATGGAGAACAGTGAAGTAACTTTATCCACCAGTTAATGAAATGCAATTACTTTTGGCCACACACAGTCACATACACCTTCAGCTTTTTGACAATATTTGGATGAGATGGTTTAAAAAAAAATCAAACCAGCAAAACAAAGCAACCAGCTAAGAGTCACTGAAAAGTAATGTTTTGATGTGCAAATACCATATATAACCTTAACTAAGTGATTGCTGGTCATGTTCCTCTCCTATGCACTATGGTTAGAAAAGCAATGAGCTCTGAAAGTTAAACATGGGTTATGCTTTTGTTTAAAAATACTGGTTACACTATTAAATTTAGCACAGATGAGTTAACCAAACCAATTTTGTGTTCTATTTTTAAGTTATCACACACTCATAATTAGACAGCCCTATCTGCTTATCAAAACAGCTGTTGTCATTTCTTCCTTAGGTTCTGTAACTCCATAAATTGTTTGGAAATCCTTTTTCCTGAATTTGTACAATGCAAGCAACCAGGATTGACACCCCTCTCTATTAATGTTACAGTTCATTAACCTCATTGTTCACATCTTTACGCTTCGTTGATTTGGACAGGATGATTTAAGCATGGCTCAGCAGTCCTATTGTTTTCCTAGTGTTGCCTAGACTGTTAAGAGTTTTGCATTGTTTTTTCATATTTGCTTTCTGTAATTAATTGTGGAAAAGGAGGATAATGAGGAACATACACAAATGTTACATACTTGTGACCCTAGCTAAGCCCAAAAGAGAGGGTTTACTTGAAAACAAAATATGTTTTAATTTTAATACGTTTTGTAAGAGACTTCTTAGTGCTATCTGGAAGGTCTGTATAAGGTTGTAATACAGATACTAGCTTAGTTTCAGAGCTCTCTTTTTATTTCTCTCTTTGGTAGCACTCACTATCTGTTATTATTTAAGGTAGGGACTGTAATAGCTTTGCCTCATAGTGTTCCATTCAGCAACCAAACTAAAGCAGTCTCAATAGCTCTGCTAATGCATTCGTGATTAAAAAAAAGTGGAAGTTGTGAGAGGAGCTCTTAAGTATGTGACTTACAGGCTGGCTACTAATTGTAGGCGAATTTCACTAGCAAACACATCATTTGCCATCGCTTTCCTGCCATATTTGAGCAGCTTTCAGTACCATACTGAATAAACGGAATGTATTGCATTAAAGAATAATGACGGTTTTGGTTTGAAGGAAAGTATAGTTTTGGTTAAACTGTTGAAATACTTAAAATGTTTCTTCTTTTTCAAAAAAAAGTTTGATGTTTTGTAGTTTGTTTCAGTGATCCCTCTTCAGCTAGAAGCCACAGAAAAATGACATTATTTTACTGAATTTCTAAAGCCATTGCTTTGACCTTTGATAACTGGTTCTGATCTTTTGCTTTGCAGCTCCTCATCAGCGTCTGGAACCTGTGACTCTGCCAGGGATCGTCTCATTTGTACTTAGTCTGCTATGTGGGGCTTTGAATTTAATTCGTGGCTTTCACGCCATAGAAAGTCTTCTCCAGGTATTGTACATGTTTATGAATTTAAGAGTTATGCATTAAAGCAATCACAATATCACCTCAGAAGATGCTTGTTGGATGAACTAAATCTTGCCAGTTTTATTTTCAGAAATATTGTTTACGAGGTCAGACCTCTGTTTCTGAAACCCATATTGTTTGGGATGTGTGCATCCCTCTTGAGTGTGATGCATCAGTCATTGAGGCTGTGAGTTTCAAAAGCAGTGGGTGGGTGGCCGACTCCTTCCCTACGTACCTTGGTAGCAGTGAGTATGTGAACATAATGTTCTGTTTTCTAAATTTATGCCAGGATATGAGACATGTAATGTTAATAGATGTGATTTAAAAATACTTGAGAGAAATGATGAACAGCTTTGGAAATCTGGCCAATTTTTTTTGAAAGGTCCACAGAGCAAGAATCTTTAAACAGTATTGTAAAACTGTCTTTTAGAAACCTTTTTTAGTTGTTGCTTGTTATTACTAAACTTTCTTAAGTAGGATGCTTATTTCTCTTTACGTGCTGAAAGGTTCAGTGTAAGGGAAACTAAAGCGATTTCTTCTAACATCCCTCCCAAACAACACTAACCCGCTCACCAAACAGCCTGTCCAACAAACGTTTGTTTCTGTGAACTCTCTGCTCTGACCCTTCCCGTAGCCCTTCAGGTTCTTTCTGTTCCATTTCTTGTGCTAGGTGCGTTCTTATTGCCACAATAAAAAGAATAGTGGTTAATGATTTCAGGCAATTTAAGGGAAAATGCTGGCAGTGCTTGCAAGCGTGGACAGAAGGTTCATGTTTGTTACCACAAAAAAAAGCGCTTTGTATAACATTAAATGACTCTGCTCTAGTGGTGATGGAGGTAGAGAGTAAAAACACAACAGAATCCTGCTGCTTGGCTTACAGATAATGTTTTATTTATACGTGTATCTGGACTCTATAACTGCAATGGTTGTGAGTATTTTAATTAAACATAATGGATCTTCTAGGGAAGTAAGGTGAAGAGGACCTGTATTCCAGTTGTCTGTCTTAATTATTGATATATGTAAAGATTTAATAAAGTTTGTTGTTTGAGGTCTCAGCGTTTCCTGAGGAGTAATGAATAGATGAACAATGTTAATGAAAGCATTCCATACCAAGTCCTTCTTTTGAGTTGCTTTGAGTTTGTTTTTTAAAGAAAAAACAAGTATAAAATATTGAACTCATGTCTCTACTTCATCCTAGGTAGATTTTTCTGTGTTATGCACAATTCTCTAATTTTATAAGTAGGAGTGAATTTCAAGTACTCTGTAGTACAAATAGCACTGAACAGATTTCTGCCACTTAGTGTAATGTTTCTGGAACTTGTTTTGTTACATTTCCACAGCTCATTTTTAAGGAGTATCAATGTTCAATTAACCTATTTAACTGATAGGGCAGCCAGGTAATTTTATTCTGTATGTTATTACAGCTGGAGGTAGTTGGTGGCTGTACAGATGGAAGATGTATTTTTATTGAGATATATTGAGATTTATATTTTTTGTGTGCCTGACAAAGGAGGCACACTAAAAATCCATTAATTTTTCCCTTAGTTTACTCTGTTATGGAAAAATCCAAAAGAATTAAGGAGAAATAATCCAAAACGTGATTATTGGAACTTCTGAGAAGTCATTCAGGAGCTTATCTCTGAATTAGTGTTTCCTTTGTAAACAGTGTTTTTATTTGATGTTAGCAAAACGTTGTTACAATCTGTAGCTGCACTCCAGCAAATATGCAGTGTCACTGAGGCAAAGATTTACATATGGTTTGGGACTTGGCATTGTATAAGTAAGTTTTATTTGCAGACATACAAGTTTCTCCTGAGTCAGCACTGTAGATACAGAGGCTTCATGCTGAACGTACTCTGGACAGGAGCAAGTGGTGGTTCTGAATGGACCACATTCTCCTCAAGATGAAATTCAGTTTCAAGGAAGAACACTTGCATGAGTACCCATTGTTTTTCTGGGAAAGTTTGATTGTTGTAGGTGTCTGTTGGAAGTGCAGATAGAATCATCACTGAGCATTTAATTTTGTTCTGCTCAGCACTTTGGAAACTGTTAGCCACCCATTTCAATAAGTTAGAAGGAATTTTTTTTGACAACTTTGATATTTGAACACATAAGAGAAGTATCTGTCACTTGAAGTAGAATTTTTCCATAGTTTCCTTCAGGAAAACTTAATTTTCCAGTGGTCTCTCTCGTATAAATTCACATGCTTTTGTTTGTTCCCAGTGCACCGAAGGCAGAGCGGCCTGTGTTATTCTTTGTGTGGAATTTTACCACACCCTAGTGGCCACGTTGAGTCTGTTCCTTCGAATTTGTTTCTGTTTTGCAAAGCATGGTTCTACAAAGTTGATATTAAAGGTTGTTACCAGTGTGTAAAGAGAACTAGACTTGAATTTTCAAAGGTATCTGGAGAAAGTAGGTGTCCAATTCTAGAGCTGGACTGCCTTTCATGCTTTGGAAAATCTCTCAGCATTAATTGTTGGTTGTGAATAAACATTTTGGTCAGACATCAGATCACAGTGGATTTTTTTTGTAGATGTGTAAGTGAGTGATGATTAGTGCTAACTCCTTTGGTTTATCATTGTATAGGAATTATAGATTTTTGTGTGAGACTATTGTGACATTAAATAATGAATAATTTTCCTACTGTAAATGTCTGATATTTCACTGAGACATTGTAAAACATGCCTTTTTGTTTTATTTTCACAGAATGAAGGCGAAGATTTCAGCTATGTTATTGCATTTTTTCTTGGAACAGCGGCGTGTTTGTACCAGGTATGTTCTTCTGCCTGCATAATTCACTAGAGTTTAGAAACATTACCCAGTCATGCGTAAATGTCATCTTGTTTTCTTAAATGTCACAGATGCTTGAATAGGGCAATTATAAAAATAATTTTTATTCTGTTTTATTTTATTAGTCATAAACTATCATGCAGTAGATTGATAACAAAGAGTTGCTGTTTGCTGGCATTTTCCTTCAGTTACTTGACTAATAGGTTTGGTATACTTATCTGTCGAGAGCTTAGAATTTATCTCTTAAAGTCATGTGGAGTTCATATAATTTCCTTAATGTAATAGTTTCATAGTTCAAATAAACCTGAACAACTGAAGAAATGCCTTCCCACTTCTTTCCATTGGGAAGATTTGAAGTAAGTACAGTAATAACTAAGCCCTGTCCCCCAGAATTTTCCTCACTTTGTACGTAATTGTACATCTCCTTCCTTCTCAAAACTTTCAGCCACTGTATTTTCCTTCTCCTGACTGATGTTTCATATTATATTTCAGATTTGTAGGTTTTCCATTTCTGCATCTGAATTTGAGACTTTCCCATGTAATTTGTAGCAAGTTGTTCTGGTGCCCATTGACATTTGTTGTTCAGTGACACTTCTGTTATGTGTAGCTTTTGACTATAATGTCTGCTGTTCTCAATGGTCCTTATTACAATTCATTTTACTTTTAATCTCCTGCACATGGAGTATGCAGTTTCTACTTGTTTCCATGTGCCAATGTTTAGTACAATGTCGGGCTGTAAAAATAATGTCTCAGGATTTTCCTTTTATACCAGCCTTTCTATTAGTCCGCCTTTTGTAATCTACATTCTCTGTATCTCTAGCAAAATGTCATAGTACAACTTGCGTTATTCACCACTCGTTGACTTTTCATCAGCTTCTGCCTTAAGTAATTCTTCGGATTGGTGTTAGTTTTCCATGCCAATAATCTGCCCTGTATCAGATAAGGTGGAGCTCCTTCATTCCCATTACTTTTTTTTGTGAAAATACACAAAGTACACATCATTCTTCCATCCTCTGCCAAGTTAGAAACCTTGTTCTTTATAAAGTATTCATGTCTGTGTGTTGAGACATAAGGACATGTCTTTCCCTGACTGTCTGACTTGAATAGACATATTTTAAAGAGAGAATCTGTGCGTTTTGGAATGTTGTCTTTTTCTTAATACTTAGAATGTATCTGTCAAGACTCTAGTTCCACGCCCTCTAGTGTGATTCATACAGTATGTAACTGGTCCTTTTTCAGAACTATAAGGGCTGGCAGTTCTGTGGTGTGTCCTGACGTTCTTTTGCCACTTTTGGAGTTTGGTAGGTCAATTCTGTCTGTCGCATGGTAGCACATTCACCCATAAGGTTTCCTCAATCTTGTATTCTCTTGTTCAGTTAGTAACAACATAGCAGTGTGTTACTCTTTCTAGTTTCCAAGAAAACATCTATAAACTAGAAGTACAGGCAAAAAGCGGGACTTAAATGGAACAGGATGTTTTAGGCTCATTTATATTCAGTGTGCAACAATAAAGAATGTAATTTGGTCATCATCACTGGGAGCCAGCAAATGCGCAAACTGAAGGGATTGTATGCCAGCTCCTTTTGTATTTGAAATGAAGCTCTTTGGACCAGGATGAGCATCTTCACAGTCTAGCTGTAAATACTGAGGATGTAAGTGAGAGTAGACAGCACCAAGAGAATTCTCTGGTACTTTTGGAAGTATTGTACGTGGGATGTACTGAGTTGCCAGTTAAGGCTGCGGGCACATATATGTGTGCATCAAACCGAAATAATAATAGTATTTACACTCACTTCTATATTAAAATCAAATGTAAAGCTTTAGGGCACTTTTAGCAGCATTAAAATATAACCTATGACTTCTAGTTACTAAAGGTTTGGGGGGGGTTATGTTTGGGATTATTTCTTTTTTTGTGCATTTGAATGTGCCATTTTCAAGGAAACTATTTAAGTTATTCCATTTCAGGTTTTACTTATAAAATTGTGAGTATCACAGTGCTGATGAAGTAATAATGCTATAATGTTCACAGAGTAGCATAACTAAGGTTGGGAGCTCTGATATGTCTAAGAAGTTGAGCTGTGACTGTTTCAGTTTGTCTACAGCTGACGTTGCCTACTGTTCTTCCATGGTTTCTAATCTCTACTGAAGAAGAAAGTGTACAGAAGTAGGAACTGTCTCACTTGTACCCAAACTGCAGTGTCAGGAGCTGAGCTTTCAGTAATTTCTTAATATTTATTAAAGAAATAAAATTAAAAATCTTCTCTGTAGTAGCAGAGGAGCCTTCTACATAAAAGCTTGCTCAGTAATTACTGTGCTAACACTTCCCTTCGATAGAAGAAAAAAGCCCTTAGGAATTTCATAGCAGCAGTTGTTACAGTAAGGTGTTAGAAACAGTATTGTGGCCTTTTTACTGGTGCACTGTTTCCTAAGTGCCTTCTAGCATCTCAGACCTAGACTAATGAAAAAATAAGCCCCAGAATTCACGTAAAACAAATCTTCAGTAAAATTCACAGTTATTTAACATCACATTGCAGTGGCATTTTTAAACTCCTGTAGTATTACTAGTTTTTAAACTCTTCATGTTTATTAATCATTTTGATGAAGCACATCATGTCTCTTTATTTTAGTCTTAGAAGCAGGTACATTTCTTCATATGTTGTCAGTGGATGTGACGACTCTAGGAAATTATCTGACTTCTTATTGCTGAGATACTTGTACCAACTAATTGCTCTTTTAGATGTGATTTGTGAAACCGTCAGCCCAAGTAGGCTGCAGTTGCTTTGCTCAGAGTAGCCAAGTAGGTTCTGAGGAACTCCATCTGGATTCTGAAACACACAAGTTACTTTTCTCTAGTTTTACTTTGCTTTAGAGAGAGGATGTACAAATCTTACTTATATTGCCAGTACTTTACTTACATCTCTGAAGATCTGTAGATATCCAGAAATCATATGTAGTTATGTTAGTCTGAGCCACAGTTACAGTGGAAATGCGCTTTAAACCGACACTTTTCTTATGTGTTTGATTTAGAGTTGTATTTGTTTCAGGTTTTTAATTTCTCAATGACTGGGTAATGTTTCTTCAGTGGAAGTTACTTTCCACATCTTAATCTGTTTTTTGTTTTTGTTTTTTTTTTTTCTTCCTGACAGTGTTACCTGTTTGTCTACTACACGGGATGGAGGAATGCTAAATCCTTCCTGACTTTTGGGTTAATTTGCCTGTGTAACATGTATTTGTATGAACTGCGCAACCTATGGCAGCTCTTCTTTCATGTGACTGTGGGAGCATTTTCTACCTTACAAATTCGACTGCGACACCCACAGGGAAAGTCTCCTGATTACAATGTCTGATAAATCGTGGAACAGTTAGAGGCAGTCTTGTTCCAACAGTTATTCACTCTCAGGAATGTAAAGCTGTTCTCCAAAGGAAGAAGCTGTCTGGATGGGACTGGTTGGTTGATTGTTTTTTAAATAAAATATTAAGAAGTTTATGGATATTTTTCACTTGATAGTTAAACTTTCTTTGAAGAAGAAGGAGGAGGAAACAAAATAATAGGGGACTGGAGGAGGAAAATTAATCCTAACCATACAGTGAAATGTCTGTAGGGACACCAAGATTTGGGAATTTGACTGGTGGCATAAAAAAGCTTCATTTGAAAGTATGTTAATGGAAGGAATGTACAAGAGTATGTTTTCTGCATATCATGCAAACTTTTCACTTCCAAAATTGATTTTGCCTTTGTGAGGCAGTAGGGATAGGCTAAATAAATAATTATTAATATTAGTAATAATAATGCTATTGCATATTAGCAAACTAGATTTGCGATATGTAAGATTAAAATTTGGAATGTTTGTTTCACATTGACATACGTGAATGTTTTCTTAATTAAAATGTAACCTGGAGACACTGTTTCTAGGGATCAGCTTTATGGCACTTGGGGCCCCTGTCTAGTACTATAAAAACTTTGATTGTTTTTTTCTCATTTATTTATGTATTTATTCCTTTTTAATTATGCTTGAAAGTAATCTATGTGGGCAGGGTTTCTTTTTAGAAATTATTAAGGAAGTTCTGCCACTTAACCCAGGATTTTTGCACGATTCCTCTGTTTAAACTTTGAAGAGGTTGAAAGAAAATGGACTGGTGAGTAAATGAAGTGACTTGTACTTGTTGGACTATTGTTCTTTTCATATAATTTTAGAAATGGATGAGTAATTAGCTCAAGCCTGAGATAAACAACTGGTGACAGGAAACTAATATATCAGTCTGATTAGCTGAAACAAGAGAGGACCAGGGATTTTGTTTATTCTCCTGACTTTGTGGGTGCAGGTGTAGAACCTCTTTGAACTAGATCTGTGTTTGAGAGAACTGTTGTATACTCCTGAAGTTTGTGAAGCAACTAACCCCAAACACCTAGAATAGCAACCATGTAGTAACCATCAGTTACATTGTGTTATTTTACAGTTATATGACAGGTATTTATGAGGTTTATATTGTACAAATAAATAGATATAGGAAGATTCTTATATGTGACCTGGAGTGATGTAAGACAAACACATGCTGGAAGGTGAATGAGGGAGAAAGCAAGCTCTGATGACAGGGAGTTTGTGGTGCTGCTTGCAGTGTTGGATTTGGGGATTGACAGAGCTTTGGTTTTGCTTTCTGTGTATTGCCCAAGGCAAATTTCTTTGGACGCTTCATACCAAAATGTTACGTGTTTCAGTAGGTTATTCAGTATCAGATTATAACCAAGTAGAAAGGAGCTAAGTGTTTTCTTTTACATGGTGCTAGTCAAGAAAATTATGCATAATACAATCAAGACTTAGAGAAGTGAACAGGAACAATATGTATTCTGTTCTTCATAATGTGTTTCCCAGACTGATATCTGAGATACAGACCTTAATTTTAAGAGTTAATTCTCTTCCCTCCCCACTTTAAGACAGAGAAGAAGAGATTATTGAATATGACTTGCTTTTGTTTTGGGAATCCAGCAGGTGGGGAAAAGATCAAGAGGAAGATTGGATTAAAGCGTACAAGAAATGTTTACCCTACAAATATTTTACAAATCCATAAAACCAGAAAACAGCCTTTGTTTAGCACTGAGAAGTTAGCTTGTGTTAGCATTCAGTGCACTTTTCTGAACTCTGGGCACCAGAAAAAGCGAAAAACAGTCCTTTACCATTTCAAGTCAATGACTGAAAAATACAGCTATTTATGTTTTAAGTATAAAACTAGGTTTAATCTTGACTATAAAGTCTTGAGAGTCCTTATACCTGTCTTTTCACTTCACCTCCATTGATAGGTAAGGAAACTATTATAAATGCCTGAAGTACTGCTTAGATTTTAACTTGAGCAGTTGTGCACATGAAGAATTTTCTATTGCATTGTTTCTTCTGTTTTTGTTGGCAAAGAGTCTTGTTTTCTCCAAGACTCCTATTCCTGAATATGCATTTTTAAGGAATGAAAATTTCCTTTGTCATAGCATCTGGAGTGATTATTCCATTCCTGTTATGCTGGCGTTAAACTAATTGCCGATTAGCAGGTATAATGAACAAATGCAACTGCCAGTGTAATAGAAGACAGTTGGGGTTTTGTTTGCTTTTTTAATAGAACTGATAAAAATCCCATTTCACGATGAAAAGTTAATGAGCGTGACTGCTCTTCATTACTTGATATTAGTAGGTGCTAAAAGCCTGGGTTTTAAACATATTAGTGTAGTTTAACTATAGTATTAGAACTTGCTGAAATTTTGTTCGAGATGAGAAGCAAAACACACCAAGCTAAGCAGGAAGTGAAAATGTAGTGAAAATTACCAGGATTTCCCATTTTGCTTGTACAAACACAGCATTCAGAGAAACAGTAAGTGCTTCCCTGCAGGTTTTACCAGATACTTGAGTTTATTAGACTTTGGAAGATGAACTGAGGAAAGATGACTGTGCTCTTGGACAGTACATGTTATTTTAGTTTGAGTTGCACAAGGCCATTCATAGTCACTTGATTTTTCTGTGGGATTTAGCAGAAGCAGAGTGCACTTCATGCTGTATTTATAAAGCAAGCTTTCTTTAAAGTTGGAATGGGTCCATCCCAATACCACATTTTTCTGTTAATAAAGTGTCACTGTTTACATTCACTTTTAGGAAGGGATGGCCAAAAGTGTGACTCACTTCCACAAGGTGTACATACAATGCTGTTCTCGAGGTTTGATTACCTCAGAGCCTCCTATTTGTGCTTCTAGAGATTTAAACACATTCTTCCTTGCATATTCTTTAATATCTGAGGCTTTTCATAGTGGTCTGCTCTCTTGCATTCAGTGCCTGGGCTGATGGCTGGGGGAAGAACTTGTCTCATTTGTGAATTGTCAAGTTTTGCTAGGAAATAACTTTTCAGACCATGGAAAACATGTAAGCCCCTTCTTTCACACTACTTCATGGAAGTCTGACACACGTACATGTGTATGAAATCTATGAGAATATATGTTGAGAGGGAGAGGTATAGCAAAGAATGCAGCCTTTAATGATGGAGTTTATGCATGTGTTACTTGGATTGATTTTTAGCTATATCAAAGCTAGCAGAGAATTAGAAGGTGATGGAAACTGGTTTCCTTTGCAGACACCATGATTGCTTAATACATTGTGGATTCTTTAGTAAATTGATGGTCTTTTTAGCAAAGGACTGAGGAGCATCTGTTTAAGGATATTACTTTTCAGCCTCCTGCCTTTCATTCCCCATTTCCACTGCAAGTACAGTGATAAGATTGGTATTGCTCTCATGATTTGTATTGGATAAAAAGTAGCCCTTTAATTTGCAAACGCTACACACGTGCTGTTTGAATCAGCTTTCTGCAAGAATAAAGAGTATTCTAGATAGGTGTTTGGCTTGCAAAACTGTGTTTTCTGAATGGTGTTAATATAAAAGGATGTCTTGCTTGATTTTTTTTCTGGATTGGAGGTAGTTGGTGAGAAGGGTAGCAGCAGGGAGCCTGCTTCGATGTCAGTTGTAGCTCTGTATTGACAAGAGTCCAGCTGATCTCTCATCAGGAGTCTGAGGAACCCTGGAGCATCCGGCTGTGTGTGCAGTTCCAGTCAGCTGGTCAAATATTCCAGGTACCCTTTTACTTTGGTAAAACCAAGTGATATCCCAGTGTCTGTACCCATTTCCTTTACTTAACAAAATAGTGATTCATCAGTTTTATTGATCAGATTGTTTGGCGATGAACTTTAAGAACCACTTCTCTCACAGAACAGGTATTTTATGGATCTTGCTGGAACTTGGGCTGGACCACATGAGATGTAGTTTGCCATTAGGTGGGATGGCCTCAGTGGAGACTTTCAAGGGTGTTTTCATACTGAGGAGCAGCATCGTGTATAGCAGGGTCTTGTTTTGCTCCACTACTGCCTGCTGTGCTGCCAGAGGCAGGGGATGTTGGCTGATGACACACATACCTGTAATGGTTCTGTTTTTCTTATCGCTAAATCGCATTTGATAGTTTGTTTATGATCAGTGACTTCGGAAGGAGTGGCTGCCCTGCGGGTGTGAAGCAGTCCCCTTCCTGTGGTGGGAGGGGGTTTTGTGCAGGTGTTGACATCTCTTCCAGCCATATCCTTTGTGGTACTCAGAAAACAGTGGTGACAGTGCCTGGCTAAGGCTACGTAGGTCTGTTTCCAGTAGAGGGCAACACTTATTTGCATCTGAATCTCTTGCTTAAAGAAAAGATCGCTGATGCTTGCAGGGGCAGCTCACTCTGTAGCTGTTCTATGGGGCTTTCAATTCAAATGGTGCTTTGTGCTGCACCGTCATTGCTGCTGAGCTTGCCAGTGTTGGGCTCTCCTTGTGCTGCTGCAATTCCTATATAAAGTATATAGCCCTGCTTTATTACAGTAAGCAGAAAAATGTTGCTGCTGCCACCCCCCACTCTGCCTGAAATTCAGTGTTCTCAAGTGTCCTGCCCAAGTTCTTCTGGCTTCTTCAGTAGAAAAGCCTGTGACAGAGAGGGTCGAGATAATGGAAATTAAGTTTTTTCCAGCTTAAACCAGCTGAAATTCCCTTTTTTCAGCTGTCTTTTCCCATCAGCCTCACCAAATGTTAAACTAGAAGTGATGGTGTCCTGAGGAGCAGTTGGGAAGGTTAACAGGATGAAAATAGTTGCCTCTCAGCACAGGTTTTGGGCTGATGTTTGTCCATGTACATTGTGCAACACATGGACAGCAAGGCCAAGTATACTGGGAGCGCAGGACACACAAGTAAGAAATGCGGCACATCCCAAATCTGTCATTTTGTATGTGCAGGCAGATACTTGAGGTGGCCAGCTATGTGTTGGGAAGAAGTGGCTAAGCACCTTAAAATTCATCAAAATGCTTTCTGGATGGGGGGGAAAAAAGTGTATTTAGGAAAATAATTCATTCAGTCAGTGTGTATGGCGGTTTAAATGAGAGGGCACAGCACTAGGGGCTATTGGGTTTCCTGCCCTTGGGAATAGGCTTCTCCAGATAGTTTCAAAATCTGCCTGCATCAAATAATGTTCTGAGTTGCTGTTTGTATGATTGTGTAAGAGAACATCTAAAGCACTGAATAGTTCTTCAATATCTCGCTTAATGACTGATACTTAAAGTACTTAATGGATTTTTCTTAATACAGCTATGGTCTCAGTACACATATAAATCCCTCCTGATCATAGAAGGGTTTGGGTTGGAAAGGACCTTAAAGGTCACCCAGTTCCAATTCACACCTGCCATGGGTGGGGACACCTCCCACTGGATCAGGTTGCTCAAGGCCATATCTAACCTGGCCTTTAACTCCTCCAGGGATGAGGCATCCACAATTTCTCTAGGCAACTTGTGCCAGTGCCTCATCACCCTCACAGAAAAACATTTCTTCCTAATATCTCATCTAAATCTCTTTCAGCTTAAAAACATTCCCTCATCCTATCTCTGCAATCCCTGATGAAGAGCCCCTCCTTGGCTTTCCTAGAGCCCCATTCAGTACTGGAAGGCTGCTATAAGGTCTCCCTAGTGCCTTCTCTTTTCTAGGCTAAACAAGCCCCAGACAAACTAGCAAATTACAGATTGTAAGTCATTAAGTTTTTTGTTGCCTGTGTAATAACTCCTGTGCTAAAGGAGTTGGTGTTTCTCAGTTGTACTTCAGGCTAAGTGGGTGTTGTCATGCATAGCATTTAGTTTTATCTATAAGGACTGAAAATGTTGAATCGGCCAGCCCTGCATCTCCTTCCAGGTGTCCCTGAGAGAACAAGTACTGAGACACCTTGGAATTACTTGGCAAAAAAAGGTATTTTTGAAAAATACAAACTTAATTTTTTTAGAGAGGAAAGGAAAAGCCTATACTTTAAGCTCTTCAGTTACACCAACGTACAAGGCTTTGAGAGTAATGCTTCCAGGCAAGTGGGTGCACAAGAGGGACCCAGGGGAGTTCGCTGTCGACAGAAGCTCTGTGACGGGGTGTTGTGCAGTGTCAGTGTGTTCCGAACGGCCACCCATCTGTCGCTAGTCAGAATTGGATGGTCCTGTGTGCAAAATCAGTCTCCTCTCCTACACAGCTTATGCCTGATCTCTTCGCTAGCTAGATGCTGCTAAAATAAAACAGAGACGCTTTACCAGTGAAACAGTGTTTAATAGAGTTAAATTACTTAAATAGATTTCAATTTCCATGGGAAATCATAACTGTATCCATTTTTGCAAGATCCAGAGTAAAGAGCGTGTGAATACCCCTTGAAATGATCATGACTCACTGTCAACAATCACAGCTAGAGATACTGGGGACTTGAAATTTCATTGACAACACAATTTCATAAGATGAATCGAAGTTAAGAAGACCGCAGGCTTTCATAAAGCAGAAAGCAAACCCAAAAAAACGAGTGGATGTATGGCGTGAAGGTAATGAAACTCAGTGAGGGGGGTGAAAGGGATGGAAAAGGGGGTGGAAAGGCTTAACAGCGTGGTGCAACTTAAGTATTTTGCAAACCAGGAAGATGTAAAGGAGCAAAAGTATAGTACAAGGGCAGACTTGGCAGTTTCACAGAAGTCAATATACTATACTTTTCGGAGATGTTTCCTAGTGGAAGAGAGAAGGAAAGGGGCAATGCCATTTAAGCTCACGTTTAAATGGCTTAATGCTGGGGTTATGCTTAGCAATATGGCAAATTAATTAAAGACAGGCCCATGGATTATCACTTATTCATGTTGTCGTGTAGGAGAAAAAAATCACCACCACCATAGTGCAATCATTAAGCTGTTAGTACTACAATAATTCTGCCCTGAGAAGACTGGAAAAGAACTTTATTAAATGTCAAAAGATTGGAGTAATTTTTAGTGCTAGCCAAATTCAATATCAAAACTCTCCTCATAGAATATAAAAAATATAGCTTTTTTTAAAATTATTTTTTTTAATAAAATATCAAGGNCTTATTCATGTTGTCGTGTAGGAGAAAAAAATCACCACCACCATAGTGCAATCATTAAGCTGTTAGTACTACAATAATTCTGCCCTGAGAAGACTGGAAAAGAACTTTATTAAATGTCAAAAGATTGGAGTAATTTTTAGTGCTAGCCAAATTCAATATCAAAACTCTCTCCTCATAGAATATAAAAAATATAGCTTTTTTTAAAATTATTTTTTTAATAAAATATCAAGGGATTTTTCTGTAATAGTTAAAAAAGGTACATAAATGGTAACAGTGAACTATTCATAGCCCCCACTAGTGATAAAGATGTCCCATACAATATCAGTAGCACTATATTTTATAGGTCGACCACTTGACATACACATCTGCCATCATGGCCTTTTTGTGAAGATCACCTAATTCCTGACAACTGAAAATCTGTGAATCAGTTTAAATAAATGCCAACTACAGGAAAGTCAACTCGATGCTGCAGTACATAGTTCCTTGTAATGTCAAACGGCAGTTGCAATATCAGACAACTCTCATATCAGCAGGATTCTAGTAAGACCATCTATGAAAAACAATTTTTTTAAAAGAAAAGCTCAAATGAGATTATTTTTTCCTCTTCTTCTAAGAGCTTCCGTCACAGTTAGAAGATTTGCTTAGAGCTCATTTCAACATATTTGACTGATACTGTCTCAGTAGCTAAAACTCAAAGGTCCTGTTTCCATTTGTTAAGATGCCACCCTCTGCTTGAATGCTGCATACTGTGTGACTACTGCCTTTTGTTTTTTCCTCTTCTTTGGGGTTGTATGTTTTTCTGGGTTTTCATTTTTAAATGCTTGGAAACTCACCTGTTTGTTGGTTGATTGTATAATGAGAATCTGAAAACTGCCAAGTCTGTGATTAAGAGTATTAGAGCACAAAAAAAATGTTACACAAAAGTCTACAGGTTATGTACACTTCCCACCACACCTTGGTGTGGACAGCCTGCCTTGAAATTCATATATAATTTACAAAATATAGAATTTGGTATATCTGTTAGATCTCCATGTTTTCAATATTACAAAATAAAAAATACAAAAAAAACCCCACAACAAATTTCAGGGGAGTTCTCCCCACAAAGTGTCTCTTGTTTACATCTAGTCTTTCCATGTAAACCGAGAGATACCAAAGAAGAGCACAGAAGACTTTTTAATAAATATGGTTGTAGAGCCATCTTTCTTTATCTCAATCTTCCCCTTCATCAGATGTGCCAGCCCCACTCAGAAGAGCAGTCATTTAGCCATGTAGAAGAAGAGAAAAGGGGCGGCAAGGGCTGTAATGTCCAGTCGCACTAAAACATTACCAATGCCCATCTAAAAGGCCTTTTTGTGTGCTGCAACAGTGTGTGTCAATTTTGAAAGCCCATTCAAAACAGCTAAGAAAAGCACAGTGGTACACCTCAAATAGCTGGCGATATGGGATGGAAACATTATGGGAGTGCAAATCCATTCCAAAATAATGCTTTGTAGTGAATCATACATTCCTTCAACCAATTAAGTGTTGTGTTGCATCAATAAATACTTAAATAGCTTCTTATATCATCCTGTGGTAGCAGCCTTTTTTAAAAATTCCAAATTCATGTCTTATCTGTGAACTCCGTAGTACACATCTTTGGTCGATTTAGCACTCAGCCAGGAACAACTCCAAGGTGGTTTCTTTCAATTGCCAAAGAGTTTGCTGATACCAGCACTAGAGTCACGGTGTGAAATTCCAGCTGCACTGCATTTTTCAGCTTCACTGCAAAAAAGTGATTCTTCTCCGATTCACAATCTTCGGCAATACAAATTCCATCTTTGAGTGATGCTGCAATCAGTGCTAACTAATTGGAGGCCCTTCATTTAGAAAGTAGGTGGTCATTTCTCCTTTGCCTTTGACCTTAATGACCCCTCGATATTCCAGCTGATAGTTGTTGGCTGCTAAAACCTGGTACATGTCTGTAGTTACCTGCAGAATAAACAAGAGTTACACACAGTTGTTTCATTTGATTTTGGAGTAATCCACAGGCAAAATTCAAGTAGACCCTACTATTTTGTTTCAAAGCAAGTTAACTTCTGCGTTTCAATCACTAAAAAGGCAGGCACAACTTGCAGAGCAAACACAACCTTTATAACCTGAAACACTACAGATGTCACACAAGTTGCACAAGTTGAGAACCACATCTTTAAAGGAGGTCACAGGAAGAAAAATGAGTCAGTTTCACATACACACTTGGCAGTTCAAGCTATTCAGATGCATTCACTGTATCACTGGCATGGTTGTAGGAAAAGAAGGTAAAAATACACTAGGTCCTCAAAAAAATGGCTTAAAACCTAGAGGGGATGTTTAATTTAGAAGGTATCATTTGGCCATTCATTTGGTTTGATGGAAGAGAAGGTTATGGGCAATGAGAAAGACTGAACAAACAGACTTAACCTAGCCAGAATCCAAATTCTTTGAGCTGATGCCATTAAAAAAAAACCATTTGTGCTGCAGAATAACAGAAGTTTAAATACCCAATCCCCCAAGATATTTATTTATTACACTGTATTTTCTCACCCTTTTTCAGGTGGCTTTAAATATTGCCCCTTCTGCATTCCTATGGCTGTAACATTGCTCTGCTGATTTGCTTAACCAGAATAAGAGTCATTCATGGATTGTCTTGTAGGAAAATTTAAAGGGTGTTGGATATGTATTGATCCAGTTAACCGACAGCTTAATTGGAAGGAAACACCATGGCTTCCACTCTTGGGTTTTACATCAGTTACTCTATTTTTACCTCCCTTCACTTCTTTCTTAAGGAATGGAAATCTGTTACTGTGGACACTGGCTCAGTGAAAGCAGGACAGTGGAATTGAATCACAGGAAAGGGCACTGTCTGAAGGCCAAGGAGATGTTTGATTACATGACAGTTTCCATTAACCCCCTGAACCATCCCTTTTCTCTCGTTATATATCCCCATCCCGCTGATGCCTTGCTAGCCTCACAACATACACGGCATTGTGAACAGAGACATGAATCACAGAAATAGATAGCTGAATCAAGCCCTTGGAAAATAAAATCACTTACAGTTGCATGGAGCTGAACAGCAAAGCTGGCAGCGCAAGTTAGTAAGCATCACGCAGGACTGTGCTCACAGTGCCAGTGAGGCACTCAGGGAAAGAAACTCAGCCCAACATTTCTCACCAGAACTAAACTGCAAGTTTTGATGCAAGGTTGCAAAGTTGGTCAACATTAAAATATGAAACTTGATGGCATTCCCCAGCTGGCATTTCTCTCAATAGTGTGTGAGTAAATGAAATAAAATGAAACCAAAATTCCAGTTCTAATGAAGTTTCAAAGCCTGTGATGCAGGACTGGAACTGTAAGTTCTCCAATGATTTCCTTACCTGAATCCTGTCAGGCACTCCCGTACTGTCCATCCTGCTGGCTACATTCACTGTGTTGCCCCATATGTCATACTGGGGTTTGCGTGCTCCTATCACTCCAGCTACAACAGGACCAATATTGAGGCCTGGAAGGAGAGGGGAAAGCCCACAACACTCAGATCCATTACAGGTGAAACACATGAAGGCTGAACATTAGGAAAACTATTTTCACAGAAAGGGTCATTGGGCACTGGAACAGACTGCCCAGGGAGGTGGTTGATTCACCTTCCCTGGAGGTGTTTAAGGGACAGGTGGGTGAGGTGCTGAGGGGCATGGTTTAGTGTTTGATAGCAATGGTTGGACTAGATGATCCGATGGGTCTCTTCCAACCTGGTGATTCTATGATTCTATGAAGCTTTGAGGTGAGCCGTTTTTCAGACAATAAAAACTATCCTGAGGCTCATTGGTTCTACCTGTGCTTTACACTGACATGTAAAGCTATGGCCAAACTGAGGAAAGAAGTTTTTAAAGAAAAGTTTGCTTCTTTGATGCATTATGACTGACTGGCAGCACAGGCTGGATCTGCTCAATCCACAACTACTTTCCAGTACCAGGATAAGGTGTATTTGCCATCCAGCTGCCAAGCAAACTGCTTACTTGAAAGTAAGAACACAGCTGCTGCAATACTGAGCACCCATGAGGCAGCAGCCTGGCAGCCTTCCAGAACAAACACCACACTTGACATCCTCACATTCCTTCTCTGTCTCTTCTTATTCCCTGACTTGAAAATCCAAGAATGGCAGAGCTAGGACCACAGGAAGGGTGGGCAAGGAGCGTGTCACAGGCAAAATGAGCCTGAGCTTAACCACCATGTGAGATGATGCCATGGTAATAGCTCTATGCCGAAGCTGGTTTCCTAACTGCTCCTAATTCTCTAGGGAGCTTCAGTAATAATGCTGCTACCCTAACAAAACTGCTCTAACATTTCAGAGAGGCCAAAGTGATCACCAGCCACAAGACAACAACCATCACTCTACAACTAAGGTACCATCTATGGTTTTCACCCTCCATAAAATCCCCAGCTCAGAATGACCACTCTGTACTATGTAAACACAGTGCCATTACCTATCTTCATCTGGAAGTTGTTGAATGAATGTTCATTAATGTATTTCATTTGGTCCATTAACCTCATAGCAAAATCAGCCAGAGCTTTGATGTGCGTCTTCCCTTCCTTGTCGTAAGTGGAATCATTGAGGCCTGATGCAGCCATATAGGTGCTGCCGATGGTCTTGATCTTCTCTAGCTGCCGAAACTGGTCTTCACTTATTATCTGTTTCACAAGGGCAAAAGAAGCAAATAAGCCTTGACAAACCCATACATGCCGGTAACGTCCTTGCCACANTGAAATAAAATGAAACCAAAATTCCAGTTCTAATGAAGTTTCAAAGCCTGTGATGCAGGGCTGGAACTGTAAGTTCTCCAATGATTTCCTTACCTGAATCCTGTCAGGCACTCCCGTACTGTCCATCCTGCTGGCTACATTCACTGTGTTGCCCCATATGTCATACTGGGGTTTGCGTGCTCCTATCACTCCAGCTACAACAGGACCAATATTGAGGCCTGGAAGGAGAGGGGAAAGCCCACAACACTCAGATCCATTACAGGTGAAACACATGAAGGCTGAACATTAGGAAAACTATTTTCACAGAAAGGGTCATTGGGCACTGGAACAGACTGCCCAGGGAGGTGGTTGATTCACCTTCCCTGGAGGTGTTTAAGGGACAGGTGGGTGAGGTGCTGAGGGGCATGGTTTAGTGTTTGATAGCAATGGTTGGACTAGATGATCCGATGGGTCTCTTCCAACCTGGTGATTCTATGATTCTATGAAGCTTTGAGGTGAGCCGTTTTTCAGACAATAAAAACTATCCTGAGGCTCATTGGTTCTACCTGTGCTTTACACTGACATGTAAAGCTATGGCCAAACTGAGGAAAGAAGTTTTTAAAGAAAAGTTTGCTTCTTTGATGCATTATGACTGACTGGCAGCACAGGCTGGATCTGCTCAATCCACAACTACTTTCCAGTACCAGGATAAGGTGTATTTGCCATCCAGCTGCCAAGCAAACTGCTTACTTGAAAGTAAGAACACAGCTGCTGCAATACTGAGCACCCATGAGGCAGCAGCCTGGCAGCCTTCCAGAACAAACACCACACTTGACATCCTCACATTCCTTCTCTGTCTCTTCTTATTCCCTGACTTGAAAATCCAAGAATGGCAGAGCTAGGACCACAGGAAGGGTGGGCAAGGAGCGTGTCACAGGCAAAATGAGCCTGAGCTTAACCACCATGTGAGATGATGCCATGGTAATAGCTCTATGCCGAAGCTGGTTTCCTAACTGCTCCTAATTCTCTAGGGAGCTTCAGTAATAATGCTGCTACCCTAACAAAACTGCTCTAACATTTCAGAGAGGCCAAAGTGATCACCAGCCACAAGACAACAACCATCACTCTACAACTAAGGTACCATCTATGGTTTTCACCCTCCATAAAATCCCCAGCTCAGAATGACCACTCTGTACTATGTAAACACAGTGCCATTACCTATCTTCATCTGGAAGTTGTTGAATGAATGTTCATTAATGTATTTCATTTGGTCCATTAACCTCATAGCAAAATCAGCCAGAGCTTTGATGTGCGTCTTCCCTTCCTTGTCGTAAGTGGAATCATTGAGGCCTGATGCAGCCATATAGGTGCTGCCGATGGTCTTGATCTTCTCTAGCTGCCGAAACTGGTCTTCACTTATTATCTGTTTCACAAGGGCAAAAGAAGCAAATAAGCCTTGACAAACCCATACATGCCGGTAACGTCCTTGCCACATGCCCTCCCTTCGTATGAACTCTGCAAATTACTGGACAGAGCCTCCACTGCTCAGAGTACAGGAAGAAAGGAAATTAGGTATTCGGAGGAGCAAGAAGGGAGAAGGGATTTCAATATGGAAAAGAAAAAAAAAGATAATTAAAGACTTCTAGAGCAAGCAGAAATTAACTATGGCACAAGGATTCAATAAGCCACCTTACTTCCGGAGCTCAGCAAAGCCCAGCTAAACTCATTGATTCAGTTTGCTCTGTCCACCCAGATTTTCTGTGACTTACTTCATCAAAATCGGCAATGATCTCGTTGAGCAGCCTTAGACATTCCACTCCTTCGTTGTTGGCCTCCAGCTCGACGTAGAACTCGGAGAAGTTGCTGATGGAGGCAAACATGACAGCCACGCACTCACAGGACTGGTAGTACAGTTCATCGTTTCGCCGCTCCTGAGCCAAGAAATGGGCTGCCACATCCTTTGGTAAAATGTTGTGGAGGAGGCGTCTGTTATAGGCCTGAAGCTCCTCCATTTCTTCTTTCTCTTCAGTGGCCTAGTTTAGGAGGGAGAGACAGTGATGCGCTTACTCTTTTGCAAACTGGAGGTAAAAAAAAAAGCTGTAAAATTAACTTGCAGGGAGGACAGAAACAGAAGAAATAGGGGAACTGCAAAGGAGAGAGCAGAACCAGAGAGATGAAGGAACTTGTGTTTTACAGTGGAAGATGGTCTGTCTCTTTGTATGCACATATGTATGTAAAAGCAGGCACAGAAAAGCACCAAAATCCAATGTTATATTTCCAGGCCCTGAGCTGGGTAACCTGTACAAGGGAAACTCCACTGCCATCCACAAAACCACACATCTGGCTTTCTTAGTCAAACACTATGGGTTTCAGGAGTACAAAGACATTTCATCATTGCTGAAGTCTGATTACATGATGGGCACTGAATTTTAATCCTCTCCCCCTGCATCCCCCCAACTGCTCACATGGCTAAATGAAAGAACCCTCCTTTTCAACAAGGTTTTTTGAGGTGCAATGATGGTCATGAAGTACAGTTACAATGGAGCCCCTGAAACAAGCCAGTTTGACACTCTGGAGAGGACTTTTCAAGAGCCTGTAAAGCCCATGTCTGCTGTGGTAGTAGGGGGTATGTCTGGGCAAGGGGAAACAGGAGGACGATGGATTGTCTTGTTTCTGGGCTAATGGCTGTGGACTTGGGTTTATGTTCAGATGGAGCCAGAGCTTCAGTAAGAACATAGTTACGATTCACCTACACCTAGGGGACTAAAATAAAACAAGCATTTAGTGTTCAGTAGATTAATCAGATTTCAGAACCAGATTTGATTTCTTTTTGCAGACTTGCACAGTACCAGCATTATCTCCATTTGTTGCTTCTGATTTGTAGCTAAAGGTAAAGAAGTGCATATACCGATCATCTCCACTACCTGATAGCAGCAGTATTTCCCCACCTTGGTTTACTTTTTGCCTTTTTGAATAATTCTGAGCAAAGTAAAAAACCGGATCAGGCAAGAATTGGGGAAGGTGCAGGTGAGACAGAGGTTGCACGGGGTGGTTTGTCTTATGGGCGCTCTGAAGAACTGTCCTGGGCACAGCACCCTCTGCTTCTGCAGAGGCATCAGGCAAAATGTCCAGCCTTTAGAAACAGGTCTGCTTCAAATCTCTTTAATAATTTTTGTCACTGCTGGAGAGCTAGAGCCATAAAAAGGGCAGACTTTCCTGGCACATTTGGGCCTCAGCATGGATGGGCACAGCTCACCCGTACTCTCCAGCTTTCACTTCATGAGGGGAGAAGGGATAACTGCCCCACATCCCTTCAGCACATGTTGGTAAAGGCAAAGTGATTATTGTAAAGTACTTACAGCTTTGCTTGTGGATGCTGGTTTCTGAAACAGGACATGTATTCCTCCAGGATGGTAAACATCTACTAACCTGGAGTTTCCAGAGGAAATCAAGCCTTGCAGTGGATTCCACTTGCTGGGCATGCAAGTACAGTGCCAGGACAAAGACGGTAATGATGACCGGGGTCACAATCTTCAGAGCGACTCGTGTCATCGCTGCAGAGCTGCAAACAATGAAAGAGCAGAATTCCCTGGTTAGTCTCAGCATAGAGGAACACAGCTTAGCCACGCTCCACAGTCCCCACTTTAAGGCTAACTAGCCTCTAAGAAAAGGCTTTTTGCTCTCCTCTCAGCACATGCGGGTAAAGGGGCAAAACAATACCTGCAAAAAACCTGAGGACTTTGTTTCATAGGTGCTGCTTTCTAAAGCAGAACTTCAAAATTGGGAATTTAATCCAATTTATTAAAAAGGGTTAACATCAGTATAAAATCCATTTTTTTGAGAATGGCCACATGTGCTCAGTCACCAATATGCTTGGCAAAACTGAATTGCTCACAGGTCTTCAGACTGTATTCTCTGTGTCTCCTGCACTGGCTTCCCCAGCCTCCTGTGTCTGAAGCTGTGCTACACTTCTCTAATTAGTTGCTTCTTAATGGCCTTTATTTTGTAAGTATTCTACAAGCTGAAAAGAACACTAAGACACATTCCTGTTCCTTCTGACAAGCAAGCAAATCTGAATTACAGATTACACAGTATAAAAGTATTATTTTGATAAAGCCTTTGAATTGTAACGATAAGTAAGCTTTAGCAGACACTCTATAAAGCAAGTTGATGTAAGTTCCACAGGGAAGAGGATGCTCTGAGAGCAGCTATAGCTGCAAAAGGGCAATGTTCTATCCACTTAGGGCATTTGCACTGTGTTGCACCAGCTCACAGCAATGCAGTCAAATACCAGACACTACCAGTGAGTTGATGTGCTGATATTGCACCTTGTGAACAGAAAAAGCCTACAATCAAAACCCCATAAAAATATTTCATGACAAAGCGACTCACCATGGTAACGTTGCGTTTGCAGACACACTGAAAAAAAAAACCACAAACAGAAGGTTAGTAGAATGTTTGGCTCCCTCCAGCACACGTCGCTCTGTACATCATTCAGCTGCAGCTCTGCAGTGTGGCACCTCTGACACAGTGTGGGGCTATAGCCCTTTTAAAGCAGAAAACTACAAAAAGATTGGGAGGAGAAAAAAGGTCACCTGAGCTACTCTCAAAAATCCAGTGTTGGTGCAACATGTTTAATGTGGTTAAAATATCTAAGAAGCACTAAGAGTCAGAGAATCACCTGGCATTTTAAAGTCAGTGTGGGATATTTAGCAAATGCCTGTGCATCCGTCACTAATTTCTTCGGTCAGCATGGAAAATTGGATCTAAAGGAGGAAGCTTTGGGTTTAATATCTTATGAGGGATAGCTCCTCTCTTCCTAATTTATTGTAATGCAGAGACGGATTTAATTCCTTGAACTCCAGCACTATTCCCTTCTTCTGCAAGTTGGTCATCTCCAGCACTGTGCCCAGCTATGGGAACTGCACACAAGTGCACTGAAGAAATCCTTTATGTGGATTGCTATTACTATCCACAACGCTGCAAAGCACTCGTACGAAGTGGAGCTGAAGATGGAGGGTGTGCTTTTCTTACAGTGAACGGATGGAGAGGAGCTTTCTAGTAGATAGTAGCTGGCTGAGTTCCTGACTGATTGATTGCTCAGTGCTGCTGGGTTTCTTCTCAAGCGTGGGTGGAGTATTAGGTGGCTGAGAACTATGCACACGTGTCTCTTAAAATGCTATTTAAATGAAAAGAAAGAGATCAGTGGCAAAATTACTGTAGTGTCATTGATGCAATCACAGCTTTGCAGGCTACTAACATGATATATCTTTTATGCTGAGAATCTCACAGCTGTCCTGAGAGCTTTAAACCACCGTTTTCTGCGGCTGAGGAGAACCTCTCACCACAGAATCAGAGCCACAGATCATCAAAATCGAAGTAGCTGAGGGAGCCTTACTGGCCATAAAATTGAAAAATAAAAGCATAGTGTATCACTAACCTTGTTCTGAGGTATTTTCTGCAGCTCTGAGCATGGAATTTCTTCTGACATGTATTTTGCAAGCAACCATTGTCTTACACACAATCTATTGTGAGACCTTTTGGGCAGCACTAGCATGGAATATATGTGCTTGGATGTGGACCCAGTTTGAGAACCCCAGGGACAACAGCTCCCACACTAAAGGATAGATCTAGTTGGAGTTGCAGACACTTCTCATATGTAGCATGATTCCCCTGCTCCCTAAAATCAATACCTGGTCAAGGGCAGCTGCCTGCCCCACATTATCACTCTGTCTTATGATGGGACGAAGGCAGATCTGACCCTCTGTACTGGGGCTGTGGGTGTTACGCTCATTTTAAAACCCTCGCAGAGACTGTGCAAACCCAATGCAAGCAATAACGCTGTTGCATTGGTAGGTTGCTCCCCGTGGGACAGACATTTCCCATAGCACATGTCTAATTACTGGAAGGTAACACAGAAATAAACTCACTAAACACACTCCGGCTCATTTTCAGAAGGAAAGGTGGTTGATTTTGGGGACAGCTCCCACAGGATAGGAGCATATCCATCCTCACAGCCATGATGCCAAGAATAGACAGCCCTCTTAGCTCACAAACCACAGCTCAAACAAAATGATGGGCTTGATGAACAAATCACTGGGCAAAGCTCTTTGAAGTCCACCATGCAGGAACTCTACTTAGAAAATCACATTGGCCCATCCAATCTTTAAAACCAACGTGTTAGTTTTATTATTTGCATGGAAGAAAGGTCATACAATACTGCATCCAGTTACACTTCATGGGCAACCATGCTGGTGTGTCACTGCAGTCAAGCCTAGCAACTCCCAATGTGCTATAATCAGCCTTTCAGTTGCTTGCATGCTGGGTTGGTTTATACACAGAAGAGTGAAGTGACATCTGCATCACTTCTAATTAGTCAGAGAACCGTAATGGCTGCAGAGCAGACAGTAATTATGCAGCTACAACGGGCACCCAATTAAAGTAGTATGAGGTCATAGCTGGTTTTTTATTAATATCAGCTGGACAATAAGGTAGCTCTGAACTGTGTGCTACATGCTGAGTTCCCATTTCTCACAATACACAAATGAACTATCAGCCATTGGGACAATAAATAGCTGTCTATGGAGCTCTCTGGACGAAACAAGTATCATTTAGTGAGAGATAATACAGCATCACAGAAAGCTATTTTTCTGGGAAAACATGCTAACCTTCTCCACTTTACTACTGACATTTTGATTGTGAAGTGACGTAAATTATAAGTGCTGTAATTTCACTTAGTGCTTGACTTACAAGAATGAAATTATGTTCGGGATATAAAATGCTTTTATTTCTCTAATTGCATTAGAAAATGCTAAATAGCTTCCACTTTTGGAATACAAAACATCTGCAAAAACAGGAGGGAAACCTCATTCTCCCTATACCCCCACAGAAAGTTCCGTGGGGTTTCCTACAAATTTTCGTTTGCCTAAACTAACAAAATAGTTTAAGTCATCACTACCAATGGCAGTAAAAGCCATACCCCTATTAATTATTACTGGGCACACAGGAATGCTATAATCATGGAATGTTTATGTGAAGGATAGAAGTAACCAGGCACATCTGTCTTGAAGGGGTTAATGGCCATCAAGAAATTTTAGTTGCAATTAGTGCAACTAAACAAGTTATTTCATTACTTACGAGATAGCACTGGGAAGGACCATGGGCATCTTCTCAGCCACCCTCATGGCCAAGACAGGAGCAACCACAGTTACCATCACTGACAAATATTTCACCCAAATTTGTGACTTCTAGATTTCTGATTGTTCTGTGCTGCTCTGGACTCTCCCTTATTCTGAACTGCTTTCTAGCCCCAAGCTGGAAAACATACTCCAGGTTAGGCCTTCCCACTTCTGGGTAGACCAATGGTCTACTTCTCATGTCTTGCAGGCAACTCTTCTTATCATACATCCTAGCACCATGGTCACCTTTAGGTAACCCCATGATTTTATTGGCTCAGGCACAACTTGATGCAAGTACAACTGTTGTTTACAAGGGGAAATTGTCAAAACAAGTAGTGAACACCACAACTGCCAGTGAAAAATGAAACTTGAGTAGGAGGGCAGGTTTGCGAACATGCCAAGTTTCCATCCCTGGAGTGAACTTCAGGAGAGGGGTAACCATGCCAGGGGAAGGAGGTTGCTACTATGATTAATATGTGACCTGGTGATGACAAACCTTTGTGACCAAAAGAGGGAATGTCTACTGCCACTTAGCTGAGTGTGGTGGCAATTGTGCTGAGACAGGCTGTGATGCTGGATTTTTCATATGTGGACATGTGTCCAACAGCAATCGACAGGAGTTCACTAGCCCAATGTCAACCACCACTGTTCTACCTCCCAACCCTGGGTTTGACATATCAGATGTTTGAACATCTCAGTGCTTCATCATCAAATCCCCAAGCCAGCTCAAGTTTGTTGGAGTTTTTTCTTTCTTTTTTGAAAAAAGACATTTCTATATTGGGAGTGAAATACTAGAAGAAATGAGAATGACTAACTACTGCTCCCCGTTTCTGGAAGAAAAAGAAACATAGATCCACTCTCATTCCAGTTATATTTTCTTATTAATAGGTGGGTCATTATGTAAATCCCAGATTAAAAAGATCTTCAAGGGAACTGTGTTCTACTCTTCAGAGGAGGAGAACAGCACCGACAAAGCCTTTAGTCTACAGCCATGCCTTCTCTGGTATCATGTACTTCCTTTGCTTGCACCACAGCCTCGGTGCTCTCATCCACCTAATGCTGCACTGAAATCATTGGGTGAAAGAAATTAGGTGAAGATTTCAGAAGTGAAAGGCACTTACTAGGTGTTAGCTGTAACCAGGAGATCTGCATTGTCAAAAAGGTTGACCCCTGGCACTTCCACAATGAGAACATATATAAACTCAATGATTAACATAAGGATCAGTTTTCCAATACAGCTGATCTGAAGGAACACAGAGCAGGCCAGGAGACTCAATAAGACACTGTAGGTAAAGTACTGTATAAAGACAAAAAGGGGAAAAAAAAAAAGAAAAAAGAGATGAATGTCAGCTGGATAAATCAAAACTGAAAACAAAGGAAACTAAACAGAGGGATAGAAAGGGACTGGGAGTTACATAGTTGAGCTGACTGAACACATAAACCTGAGGCTGCCTTTGGGATGCTCCTATGCTACAGATTTAAATGTTAGAACTGAGCTGATGGAGAGGAAAACTCTTGCATTCTTCATCAGGTGTTATTTGCTTTACACTCAAGAGGCACGGGGCTTGCAGCTGTATACCCAAGGTTTTTCTGTAGGTTTGCCCTGGACAAGATTACTAAATTAGCAGAAAATGTCATTTAGTTATGCTGGAATACTTTGTGCTTTAAGGGCAAACTCTCAAATTTGCGTATCTGCATAACAGAGGACAAAGGGTATTGGCAATTCACATTGCTGGAGGCCAGTTGGAAAGTGCTGCCCCTGATGATGTGACAGACTGAGTCCATTGGCAAGATACGGGCTGGACAAACTTCTACCGATGCCCAACATTATGATTTTTTTTTCCTGCCAGAACTTGCAGAAGTGTGTGCATGTGCGGCAGTGGAGCCCTCTGCAACACCTCGGTGATGGGGCAGCAACTTCTGTCAATCTGAAAGCTGAATGTTCAGCATCCCAGTGCCTTCAAATGTGATTCCAGACTGCAGGCACCATTTATAGCTCCTGAGGAAGTATAGATATAAAATCCACGGTGTGTTATTTGGCTCATCACCTTCCTGGTTTAAAATCTCTGAAGATTTAAGCTTCCATTCTGCCCAGACAAGTGTATTTCTAGCAAAAAAATAACCTGTATCAGCTGCCTGGGGCAATGGGTGTATGTGACTGAAGGGTAGGATCCCACCATCTCCCAAGGGAACACTGAGAGCAACGGATTATGCCTGCACTGGATCCAACATCTGCCCTGCAGAATGCAGGGAAGGGACTCTTCACTCACTGACCATCATGGCCTGGCTCAATGCTGGCATGGCATTCTCTGCATGCAAAATGGTTGTTTCTCATTGACTAACATCTCTCTCTGTCCTGAACTAGCATTTCTGACAGCTTCATGATGGGCACAGACTGTTTCTAGTTCTCCATCGTGTCCAGATTTTGCTCCTGAGTCTTTCTGCAGACATACTAAAAGCTGGTGCAGGTTTCAAAGTCACAGTAATGATGGTCTCAGAAACCTCACTGAATCAGTGCGAGACCACATTCCTGTTGGGTTAAATGGAAACAGGTTCGGTGTGATACTTGGGCTTTCAGTAGCACCCTGGACATCTGGATGATAACAGATCAGCCATAAATCTGCCAGGTCCCCATAAACCCAGATGACCTTGACATAAATTCTACCCCCATCCTAGACAGATTTTTTTTTTCCTTTTCAGTTTCCAGTAGATAACAATCATAATGGCCATGACCTAAAAACTCACGGGAAGGTCTTGAATAGCTAAAAAGATAATTTTTTGGTGAAGTATTCTATCAGTGTGTAAAAAATACATTTTGTGGGGTTTTTGCCATTAGAAGCATTTTTATTTCTTTTAAAATGTGTGAACAAGGTGAAGAGGTAAGATTGGCATCTGCAGATTGGAGCAGCCCACTATCAGGGCTGCTAACCTGTCTGAGACCAGAACCTACTTTGCCTACTGAAAGAATATATAAGCAAAGCTTTTCATCAGAATATAAAACAATGGAGGGAAAGGTTCAGTCTATAAGTAGACACTGATTTTCTAGTCATACTGAGCTCCCACATACTTCTTTGAAATTATTTGCAGTTCTGCATGCCATTAAGGACTTAATGGAGAAAGGCCATTTCTCCTGCTACAGGCAGGATCCAACAACTACAAAAGTCTACTGATTATTCAGCCCCAAAGGAACTTAAAACATTAATATGGATTCATAATAATAACTTCAGACACTTAAGTTTTTGCATAATAGCTAGCCCGTGTCAGTACCGCAGCATCAGTCAAGATCAACTTCGCATTCCTCTGAATCACTGAGATTTATCACAAAGGTTTCATAGCCTCTTCTCAGATCAAGCTCTGCAACCCATTTTTTTCAAGCAATACCTCTGGAAAGTTGCAGTTGGGCAAAGGACTGTCACAGAATCCCTGCAAGGTGCCCAGGCTGTAGTTCGAAGTCAGGTTGCTAATAAGGCATATGTCCACCCGGTCGGGAGTGATGTTGTATTCTGCAGCCATGCAGCTAGCAAGATCCACAGTGCTGCACATGAACTGGAAAAAAAAAAAAAGACGATATTAAACAAGGAGAAGAAAAAGAAACAGCTTGCATCAATTAAAACACCCCTTAGAAATGGCTGTAGCAATGTGCAAAATACACAAAATGAAATCACCAGCGTCTTTTTTACTGGGTCTGCAATGGCTATGGTTTCTCTCCTCCAAAACATTAATTAATAAAATCTAGTCTGTGCACTCTAGTTTCGTGCTCAACTTCATGTACAACTCTATGTCTGAAGGTTCACAGGCAGTGGGGCTGTAGATATTACACATACAAATATATCTCGCTGTCTGTGACAAGGTTCTGGTGTTGCTCAATTTCTGCTAATGGGAATTTCTGAGCAGAAACTCTCCCCTGCCACCTTTAAAGCTTTTGCTGTGGGTCCTTCTACAGGGAAAAAATTAGCAGCAAGTCTTGAAGTCTGATGAGCTATGTTGTACTGAGGAAGCAGCAGAGACCCATTTGGATTTCCTCCACGTGCTGCTTCCACTTGTTCATCTTGCTAATTTTTGCACTAAGCAGTTCGTGAATGCAAAGAATCACACACTACACAGATAAACAAAGCTCTGATTTCTGTGTGGCACTCAGCAGCCCAGCCCAGCTCTTTGCAGGTGATTGTGGGGAAAGTGGTGGGATGCCAATGCCACTAAGCTAGCACCTCCCACTGAAGTACCTCAACGGAGCATAACATTCCTCCTAAATCTCCACTATGTGTGCAGGGAAGCTGAGGTAAGTGCAAGCAGTGGTCTGATTTTTAGGTCTTTAAGCTTCTCCAACCCAGTGGCATTTAAATGCAAAGCTCGACCACCCTGGACCCAAAAGTGCAACTCAAAGCAAAGCCTTCACAGTCCCTGTTAGGCAACTACTGCACTTGGAGCAGAATGCAGCACCAGGCAGAAGACTGGCACAAAGCCTACACAACACTTAAGTCCCACTCAATATTGTGGGAGTTAAACGGTGTGTCGGCCCCGTGCTGGCCCTTCACACAGGGGTACACTTCAGGCTTGGCTTATGTACTTGGAGCAGAAGAATTTAAAGAATTAGGAAAGAACACAGGTACACATCGTTGCCAGACATATAATGGGCTATAGGGATGCAGTTGTTGGACTCCTGTTTCCTTTCTGTGTCTGAAAAGCAAAAAGGAAGTGAGCTCATACTTTGTAAGCATTAGGCAAGATTACATTAAACCCAGTGGTTATAAGGGTTATGATGCTGCAGAGCACTAATACGGAAACCACATAGAACTGAGTCGGTCAAAAGGAAATAATGGACATACCATGTTGACAAAGGCAGATAGAAAAACCAGGATAATGGCAAAGACTCCAACTAAGGTACTATTGGTCCTGGACTGTACAATCTTCTTAGAAAGAGTCTGGAGTGGAGCTGGGAAAAGCTGCATGTGAGAAAAAGAGGAAAAAAAGATTAAATAAACGTGTAAAATTATTGTTGGTCTTACAGATTGCATTTTTGCTGCTCACATCCTTCTAGCACAGCGTCTGTGTGGATGCCGCACAAGGGTTAGAGAACGGTGATGGGGGATGGCAGCTCCAGGACAGGGGCAAGCAGGAACGTGACTGCCTTGTGGCAGCAGGCCAAGCTGGCTTACCAAATCTATGTCGTCCTTCCTGGTTGGAATGATGGCTCCTGAGCCAAGATAGCATGGCGTGCAGGGCTGTGCTCATCCATGTTGTGAGAAGCAAACCACAAACCATTTCAGAAACAGACGGCTAAAAAGCCCAGGCTAGTCTTGTGATCTGTCAGACCCTCCGTGAAAGGCTTGAGAAATCAGCTGGCCTCGTCTGGTCTGTGGCACCAAGCACCACAGACACACAGGGCTAAAAATAAACCACTGGTGTGGGCAATCACAGAGCTGCCCTAGACAGCCTGTCCCAGTGATTTGCTACTATCGGAGCTAGAAGCTTTCATCTAATTGTGTTCTGACTGCAGGCCACCAGTGTGCTTTGCTTTAGGTGGTGTATTATATTCTGGGTAGAAAGTCTCTCTGTTGAAGTGGAGACTAAGCAGGCACTCTGTGCAGCGAGGGTCACCCCTCAGCATCGCATGAGGCCTCCTTGCATTGTATGATCTACTAGAGAAGCCCAGAAGACACTGAAATCAACACTTTCTCTTCACGTGCCACCAAGGTCAGGGATGGAGCAACACCAGATGGATGTCAGGAAATACTTGCACATCGATATCCTCCCGCTAGAGAGCATCGGCCCTACAGTGCCCTTGTCCTCCGCACCATCGTGCCAGAGCAGAAGGGCTCTGCTAAAGACTGACAAAGTTTATTCCAGAACCCAATTCTCCTTTCCCTACCAGCACACTGCCTGAATAACTAAGCCACCAGAGCATATTTTTAGAGACATAAAGAAGCTAGCAGAGCAGTGACACCGCACTGCAATTTAACTGTGACTAATGTTTCTATTAAAAGTCTTGCTTTTCCCTTTTATCCTTCACTCTTACATCTTCAGAGATGCAACATTTTGTCAGTGCATAGCTTCCCACACAGCAGTCCTACAACGTAATTATGAAGAATGTGAACGGCCAAAGCACTGATGAGCTGGTGACTTTTACAGAGGGAAAGAGAGGGTTGCAGCAAGAGTTTTGAAAGAGCTGATATCACTTGCTTCCAGCACATACACATGCACAAAAATCCAGCTAAATCCAGGCAAAGGGAGAAGGCAAGGCTCAGGGACGGGGGACGGGGGATGGGACGGGACACGGACAGGAGGAAAGGGGAAATCAATGTTATGATTTATTTGCACAGAATGAGGATTGATTGAAATTCACTGAAAGTTTATGCAAGCCTTCAGGCTCACATAGCCACTGTAAAACAAAGCAAAACACCTCTCAGAATAAACCTTGCTGATACAGAAATCTTTGGTTCTGTTGATGAGCAAAGAACCAAAATATCTCCTTGCCCTACCATGTCCAACCACTTCCATGTAGACACCAGCTAGCAGATCCTTACCAGCACAGGGATGTGGGAAATACCATGGGGCTTTCACCCACTCTAACCTTTACAGGAGTTGGAGACAGAAGGACTTGCGCTGCATGTAGACAGGTTTCTCTTTAGATTAGAGCAGGACAGGTTCTCCTGCCACACCTTTGTTTAGGCCTCAAGGTCAAGCTCCAACAAAGGTATGCATGGACATAACCTCCTTCTGAAATCTCTGGGAAATCAAGCACCTAAATAAAACTTGGGAGCGCTTTGTTGTGGATCTTGGCTCAAGGCTCTGCTACCAACAATCCCTGAAAAAATCCCAACTTTGAACTGAGCCTGAGATATCAAGCAAAGCTATCAGTGGAAGACACTTAAACTCTAATGAAAACATATTTTCTTTGTCTTAATCTTGGTTCTCATTACTTTTCAAACTAGGGAAAATTTTGAGTCAGTAAACAAGCACAACTGGAAGAAGTCCAGAAGATGAAACAAATGCCAGAAACCGTAGGAGGTCAGGATTGCAATAGTGTGTGCTGCAGCACAGCCCAGCTGTATATCTGAGGAACCTCTGCTTTATGAACAACATTCACAGAGGCTCTATAACATCAGTAATGCTCTCCACATTTCACAGAGGCAGATGGAAAGATCTGGAATACTTGGAGGACTTCTGTGATAGAAATGGGGGACATGTCTCAGCTCTACCAATTCAGCTCCACGCTAGCAATGTTTCCTCCATAAAAACATCCGTCAGTCAGCAGTATAATAAAAAAGAAGAAAAAAAGACAAGATTACTTCCCATCTCATTCCCCAGTAAAATAAAAATCCCTTCTGTCCTAGTAAAAGAAGCAGATGGGTACATTATAGCACAGTGAAAAATCCATGCACTGCTGCTGGTTAGCCCATTGCTTTGTATTGTACAACACCATTTACTCCTCTTAGCAAGACTCAAATGTTCTTCACTGAATGAGGAACAGGACAAAGGAAGGTCTGATGAAACAGTAACTCTAAGCCCTCACATGCATTACTGAGACAAGGGGCTGAAGGAAAGAATGTGATCCATTTGAGCAGATGAGATTCATGCTTGGGCTGCCACACAAACGTGAGGTCACTCACCATCCTGCTTAAAAATCCCAGTGTAAAGAAATATAACCACAGTGGGAAACAGGAGATTGGATTGTCCCATTGATTCCAGTTCATTATGAACTGAAATGCAAAAATGTTGCTGGAAGACATTGTCTCCCAGAAGAGAGAGGCTCTGAAAACTTGCAGACACCAATGAATATAGAAGGAGAAGGTAGGACACTCTTCTACAGGTGAAAGTCTGAGTTTTAAAAGCAATCCAACAAGTACTAGTGTTACACTGAAGATAATCTACAACCGTCAGTCATTTGTATGACAAAAATACATTAAATAAAAACTGTACTTTGTAATAACAGACACAAGAGTAATAGTCTCCTTTTTGTCTTCTTAACGTATACTTTGGACATGGAAAACTGCTTAGATAATTGCTGTTGTTTTGCGAGACAAAAAAACCTGAGGTCTTTGAGTTCTCTTTTTTTCAATTTATAATACAAGCCTTTGAGTCATTTTGAAGTACATAAAGATGCTTCTGGAGTAAAAGACAACTTCTCCAGGCAACCTGATGTTCCAAGTCCATTTATGTAACTCATTTCTCAGTGATTTATTAGTCTATTTAAAAAGTACAGTTGTCAGAGGCATTTTTTCCCCTGCTTGAGAAGAATAACAAAAGCACTTTAGGAGCATTACACCAGCTTTAGGAGGTAAAGAAACAGGTAGGCAAGCTGCACCTGTGTAGAGCCACAGAAAACCTGATTTTCCCAGAAAGGATAACATGAAATTTCTTTCACAAACACTCCTAGGAACATCCAAGAAGCTCAATTCCACACAGCAGTGTAGATACCAGAAGTTAAAGATTTTAAGATGAAACACAAACTTGATAAGTTAATGGCAAAACAGATGTCTGTCAGTGGACTATTTGCGAAGGGACCTTGGTTCCCATGACCTTAGACTCTGTTGGGAAGGAACACCATCTCGCGGTGGCCAAGTCTTCATGGAGCATCAAAGTGAAGAACTAGAACTCTCTTGTTTATTACAGCTGAAGAAACTTGGAAAGCCAAGCTGGCTGCATTGGTAGTTCCAGGGTCAGCTTCTAGTCCGTGGAGAATTTTATAGTGGAAGATAATAATGACAGCAAAAGAAAACAAAACATGAACAAGCTGTCCAGTAAGAGTCTGCTGGCCACTGTCAAACTCAGAGACAGAGAGGCCAAAACAGAGAAGGAAAATCTCACAAGAAAGCGGAAGGAAAAAAAGGCACTTATCATGTGACAGCACTGTAAACAGGCAAAAGTTATGCTTATGCTGATATCCTGGGGTGGACACCTGCTTTCCAACCTTGCGTGGAATGAACCACTTGTATGTCAACCACATGGTCTCCTATCCCCCACCCCAGTGTGAAATAAAACAAACAATGCTGACATCCCTGTGTCTTAAAATTTCATCTCAAGGGCCTGTAAAAGCGCCTTCCTTGCGCAGAAGTATTAAAATGCTTCCTGGAGCAATGTGGAGTACAGAAAGAAAATAATATCCCTTAACCAAGGGCTGAGTAAACTCATTGCTTAAAAACTCTCACCTGAAACACCAAAATCTTTAATGACAGAAGCAGGATGCAGCTACTGGGAGCAGCTGCCATCAAATAGGTAGCTGACAAGGTAGAAGTACCCATCCCTTAAACAAGCCTTCTCATAATCACATGTTGTCAGCAGAGGCTAATTTGAAGCACTGAAAAAGGGGTAATTAAAAAGGTGCTGGAGCTAGAAGGTGAAATATTTCAACACATGCAATCTGCACAGGAGGCACTGGCCATACTGAAGGTCATACAGAACCACCTTGTGTGTCTGGGGTAACATGATGAAAACTCACTTCTGGAAACACCAGGAGCTTCATAAAATCCTATTTAATTCTGAAGTTAGTTTGAATTTCCTCTGATGCTTTGCGTTTGCAGGGCCTGTGCACTGAGGCAAGGCCAGCCTAAAAGAAGTTGCAGGCACTGCTGAATAGAGCTCTTCCTAAAATGAAGTTGTGGAGAGGAGGGTGTTGGCCTCCTCTCCCAAGTGACAGGAGACAGGACAAGAGGGAATGGCCTCAAGCTCCACCAGGGGAGGTTTAGGCTGAACATTAGGAAAAAACATTTCATGGAAAGGGTCATTGGGCACTGGCAGAGGCTGCCCAGGGAGGGGGTTGATTCACCTTCCCTGGAGGTGTTTAAGGCACGGGTGGATGAGGCACTGAGGGGCATGGTTTAGTGTTTGATAGGAATGGTTGGAGTCAATGATCTGGTAGGTCTTTTCCAACCTGGTGATTCTATGATTCTCATTTGGAAGATCAATGCAAATTAAGAAAGACTGAACAACTGCCTAGGGTCATGGGGACTGAAAAATCCCGTGTGCCTTTTAACTTAATTGTTAACTAAGTTCAGTAATAATATCAAACAAAAAAGCCCAACCCAAAAGCTTTGACAGAACAAATGAGTGCTGCTGTCAGTATTTAGAAGCAACCTAAGCCCATAAGGCCCATGCGTGACAAATAGCTGTGCACCTTGAAATCCACCTGGTTGCAAGTCAGCCAGCTTGAATGCTTCCAAGATCCGGGGCTGCCACATCTCTTGCTCCAATATTTGCACAGCACCAGGAGAGCTGCTTTGTTGGTGCAGCTCTGCATGGCTGGCAGTGCACGGGGATGTTCCTGCCTGTAGCACTGCAGCATAAGTAGGCTCCAGCACAACTGTGCTCCCAGTTCTTAAGTCCTTTGTGGCTGTGACCAAGAGCTTTCCATGTTGCTTGTTAATTAACTGCTAATGACATTAACTGCTGACACCAGTTTGCAAAGTAATGGCACTGAATAGCATCATCATGTACAATGGACACACCAAGTATAACCAGGCATCTTTGGGTACCATTTCCCAGCTCAAGGGACCCAAGCTTTCCTATTAGTGGTGTTATTTCTGACTTGTAATTCTCATTGCTGGTAAACAAGCACAACCAACAGGATGCTGCGGTATGAACTAGGCTCCCTTTAATATTGTCATAAGCCCAAGGGAAACCCTGTGAGTGAGTTGCTAAGTTCAAATATAACCTGAAGCCTCTGCCACTGGGAACAGTCTGTAGCTCTTACTAAATGAGAAGGCAAAGCTTAATCCTCCAAATCTAACTTTCAGAAATCAAAAAGATATGAAAGATGCAAGTCTGTCAAGAGCACCCACATTCAAGTGTTGAAAATGGCACAGAGAAGATAATTAAAGTGAGGCAAATCATCTGCCTGACATAATCCATTACCCCACAGTTCCTTTTGCAGGAAACATAATGGTACTGAGCTATTTTATTCCAGGCCCCAAGGAGCAAAGCTGAGCTTGGGCTAAGGAGACTGAATCTGAACTTCTTCCATGTTCAGACACTGCTATACTGGAAGGATCCCCCGAACTGCAAATACAATCAACTAAAATCAACATTTTAAGAGGAACACCTTTGAGTGAACAAGATGAGCCCATCACCCTTCCCAAAGTGCTGACTGTCCACTTACTGTGGACTGACAAGAAGAATTAATATGTTTTCAGATTTCACGCAATGTATATATCTGCTGATCAAAACCAGCTACAAGAAAGAGCCCACCAAATGTTGGAAGCTCTGTACACTGATCTGAAAAAGGCTGATAAACTACTATATGTTTACGGCTCTTACTTCCCCCCCAGACAGTTTTCCTTGATGATCTTCTGCTTCTGATTATCTGCCTACCCAAACATGCATATGCAGCAGGGGCCAGTATACAGGCGACTCTGCGGGAGGTTTACAGGGAGGAAACGAATGGTCAGCATTTTGTTCCACATTGGAAAATGTGTCCTTATATCAATATGAGAGTGCCTGAAGGGATCTTAATAGACGTGTAGATCCACAGAATGATTACTTCTTGCTGAGCTAGAGAGGTGCCAACCTGCACATCTGTTTGCAGTTCATTCTGTCTTATCAAAGGCTTTTTCTATAACCCTTATCACATAGTGTGGAAAAGGTGGCTAACAAAACATGCTCTGTTAGCTGAAGAAACGGATTGCTGATTCATTTGTCTTAGGCAAAAGACTCTATAAAGAAACCACAATACTCACCTTTACACAGGAGTAAATGACTGAAACAAACACCACTGTGGTCAGGATCAGGAAACAGGTCAGGTAAAAACCCAGCATAAATGTAGAGCTGAAATCAAGGAGATTTTTGTTTTTAAATGCACAGTGTATAGAATAACTACAGATCCACTCTCCAGAACATGATATTTGTACAAGCTACAACACACTCCATGGGCTTTCCAATTAAGCTAGCAGTAGGAGATATGAAGTGCCTTGAATACCAACAGATACCCTGTTCTATTTTGAATTACTCACACAGGCTGCAGAGCAGAGGATACTGCACGTTTTATAGCAATCACCTTCCTGCCAGGATGACAGCAGAGGGACTGAGAGATATTTTATGCACTGCATGAGCCGATAGAACAATTTGTTATGGTGGGTCGGCCCCCAGCTGGCTTTGGGCAGGAGACCCCGGGAAGGAAAGAGTGCTGAGCGCTGCATTGTGGTCGAGGGGGAATACTCTTCATAGGAATAACTAGCTGTCCTTGCTGTGCACAGGGAATGTCTGTGCTGCACCATCCTCCAAGCTTTGTTTTGTGCATGGGAAGGGAACAACCAAGGCATTCGGACAGTCAGGAAAAAATGAATAGGAAAAGCTTCAGCTTGGTCAGCTTCGGGGTCCCTGTTCCTCCCAACTTTGAAGTACAAACAGGGCCCTTGGGCAAACGTTGTACTACTCATTTTCATGTGTTTTGATCATGAAGATATTAATCAACAATTTCCCAGTGATTGGTCTCAGTGTGACAGGCCAGGCCTCCTCCCAGGAGTTAGCCGTGTTCATAATTTAAATTAATTATTCTTGTGACGTGACATTGAGGCCAACCACACCAAAGCCAGCTTGTCTCTGTGTTCTCTCATGACTAAGATAATTGTACTTGCTAAATCACTGTTTGAACCTTTGTGAAATTCATTAAAGTTATTCCTCTTTATCATCATAAATTACACTGCCATTTTGTCTCTAGGTTCAGATTCAAACTCTATGTTCTGTCTTTCATTAAAGATGATGGTGACACATATATACCTATGGTTTCAGTTCCTGCTTAACTGTTACCTTCAATGAAAAACTAAATATGAAATGAAATATAAATAAAAGTAAATCAAAAGGTGAAGGAAAGTATATCTGACCTGCAGTGAAAACATGAAATTTTACCTACTCTTGAATCAAATGATCTTTCAGACTGGCCAGGCTGCCTAAGGATGCTTCAGAACTTACCAAACACAGAACTATCACCCTTATGGGTGGAGTGGAAGGAAACTGAGCAGCATGACATTTACACCATGCTGCCATAAGGTATTGGCTCCCATGGAATACAAAGGAGTCAGCCATATGGTTGTCACAAATCAGAAATTGTCAGGTTGTCATTTAAATCTTAAACTGGGTTTTATGGAGACACATCAGTGACTGCTTAGGGAGTTTGATGAGCAACACAAAGGCCAATAGAGGGTCTCTGCAAGTGTGAAGCCCCAGCAATAATATCCAGAGATCCCAAGTGTAAGCCCTCAAAGATCATTTTTGGACATGAATTGCTAGGGCTGATCTACTTTCAATTTTGAGCCTCTTTCAGCTTCACTTCCAGTTTCCCAAAGAGGATCCATCTGTTTACACAGTACTAATGTTATTTTGCTGATTCAATCTTTCTATGAGAAGAAGGGAATGTCCTCTTGCCTGGGAGAGTGAATGACCTCAAACATCAAACTATGCACTCTCTCTGTGACTTCCCGAATATCTGATCTGAACAGTACAAACCAACCTGTACTTTGCAAAAAACTGTGGTGTGACAAGAAGTAGAAAGTAGTTGTAATGGTATATAATAGTATTGGAGCTCTCTTTAAACAATTTTTTATCTTCTTGTAATGAGGATGAATTTGGAGCATTTTCAGAGCTTCTGTGATCTTGTTCTTCAGGTTAAAAATTACTAACTCCAAGTTTATTTCCAACACAGCAGTGCTCAGTGGATGATATATTATTGTTACTAAACCAGAGCACAGGAAATACCAATAAGCTTTAATTTTAAGGGATTTTTTAAAGAACTCTCTGAGAAGAAATACCATGTCTGCAGAGCTCATGTTAGAGAGGATCCAGTGGGTTGCACTGTGCCTTTCAGACAATGCATTTCACTGCAGTGGTCCAAGAGCACTGTGTCCCATACCCCTCAGGAGCTTATGACATTTGAGCCTGGGGAAAGAAATCATTGCAACCCCTAAACCAGGAGTGAACTACCCAAAGCATAGGTGTGTGTAGCTCAACTCCTTCTGTACCTTTCTTCTTGCACTGCTCCTCTGAGTCCAGAAGAATAACTACTTGAGAGATTATGCCTCATCTGTGAATCAGACAATGAGACCTCAGTGCTCTTAGCAATGAGGCCATGATGGGTTTTTCATCTCCTTGTGCTACTGTGTTCAGAGAAGAGGACAGCCCAGCCTCACATTACGAATAGCACCATGCCTCAATAGGCAACCCTCGCTACTTAGTGGTATGCATTTTCCACAGGCTTATAAATGTGCTGAACTGAATTTCCTAAGATGGAGGCAAATGGTAAGAGAAATCATGCTGGGAAAACAGAAATCCTCACATGCTAGTGAGGAGGTTTTAATCTGCACTAGAAATGAGCGAAAACAATAAGCACCACACATCACTTGAGCATGAATTATTTAAGGATTTTTCTCTTCCTCTTGGTGCTCTGAATTCTCAAGAAAAAAACCAAAGAGAAGTAGGCCAGAATAGAGGAGGGGAGCAGATGGGAGCAAAGAGATGAAAAGATACTCACTGTGGCACGATTATGATTTGAACAAAGCAGATGAAGAGGAAGACAAGGGAGGCACAAGCCACGTAGGCTCCAAACCTGTCATCCACCTGCTTGGAGTACTGCAAAAAGTGCAAACAGGGTTATGTCAGTGGGAAATTTGGCTGGCTGCCTTATCCCCACAAAAACCTGGCTTCCATTTAGGTCCCCAGAAAGCAGTACTGGTAGGAAGAAACTAACATTACAAACTCCCCTTTTCCCTGGCCAAGTTGTAAGGGCATGAACAGACCCAAGGGCCAGAGAGAAATTTCACTCATCTGAGTGGAGAAAGGATTCATCATCTGCCCTTTATATGAGAGGAACATAAATGGATTAACTAGGACCAAGACTCTAGGTCACTGTCACACCTTAACTTTTTCCATGGGAAGTTTCCTCTAGCAGGGATGAATGTGCCTAATGAGAAAACCTTCTATTTTGTGCAGACAGCTTGGCTCTTTCCAATGATACTGCAAGGATGCTGTGGTTTTCACACAGTTACTCTTTCCAACTACTTGTCAACATACTGGTCACATGGGAGTTGCATCCGATTCCCAAAGATGCTTTATTTAGCTTGAAGCATGATTTTCAGTACATGCGGTTTCAAAGTTTGAACCACAAGAAAAAAGGTGTTCAGAACAGGTAAACCTATAATCCCCCTAGCACTTTTCAGCTATAAAATTGAAGGGGAGGCGTGGGGGCAAATTACATGCTTGGGCTTTTATCCAGTCCTATATTGATTCATTGAAGAGCCGTAAATCCTCCAAAGCTTTTGCAATAGCTTGTAACTCCTGTCATTCAAAGAGTGATTTTAAATAAAATGCTGAAATAGTTCATGCAAACTAATAACTGAAGCTTCTTCCAGGTCAGTTTAACTAAAGACCACTCAAGTATCCCAAGAATGTGTGCTTGTATTAAAAAAAGAGATAACTAACTTTCTTCAGGCAATAAAAAATAGCAGTTTATATAATACCTTTAATAACAGCAACTGGGTTCTTCTGGACTTAATTGAATTTAACTTTGCAGCCACCTATAGCAGATGTTGGCTCTGTTATACAGATGGAGAAACTGAAATTATCTTTGCCTCATGACAATGATATCTGAAACAAAATCAGGAAGCAACTAGCTATTCAGGAGCCCTCAGTCCGTACCCCTCTTTCTCACATTCATTCCTTAAAATGTGTTCTCCAAAATGACCAGAGTACAAATTGCATCCCAAAGAACCTTCGTAGCACCCAGGGCTCCCTAGAGGGCATAGTAAAGCCCCTCCAGATGTCATTCAGAGCTCAGGCAGGCTGAAACGGGTTTCTTCAGTTATTTGATGGAGATAAGGGGTGATTGCAATCTCAGTTAGGATGGTTCAATGTCCAAGATGATGAAAAAATCTGATTTATCCTGGATTCCCTTTACAGCTTCTTATTGTATATTCCTGTGGCTGACAGAGACGGCTTGGTTTTCCTGCTGAGTGCTCCCTTCAGATGACTGCAGCTTTCTAGGGACACAGATATTAAGGTTTCCATGAAGAAGTACAGATCTCTTAAGATCACAATCCCATCTCTAACACCTAACACCTAGCTTTACCTATAGATCCAGTAGCTTGACTTTATGGAGGAGTACTGAAAGTTACAAGATTAACTTAAATGTTGAAATGATTTTTAGACAATGTTACCTTTTTTTCCAAGTCAGGTTCCCTGAATGTTAAGAGGAACTTTCGCACGTGCTCAGAGCGTAACCGATCAATACTTCTGGCATCAATGGCACGGCCCAGAAACTCATCCACTTCATCTTCTGGGTTCATGCTTTCCTGTGTATTCCTGAAGATGTCATGAAAAGGGAGAATAAGAGGACAAGATAATTTACCCCTCTTCATCATACGTTATCACTTCACTGTATAGCAAACTGGAGGTTAATGACATTATGTTTATGACAGCTTCAAGTTGGGAAACCGATAATTAGTTGAGAGAAAAATGATATCGGCTCAAAAGCTCATTGCAGACCTGATTCCACCAACAAAAGGAGTTGATTTACCTACCATTTTTCTGTACTATATCCATCTGCTTTCTTGCCTTGCTGTCTCTTTACCATCCTTTCCTTGTCAAAAGCTGGTCAGCAGTCTCCTTCCAACAGTCCTCAGACTTATTCCTCCCTGCACTGCTGTGCTGTCATAGCTGCCAGTGCCTGAACTGGCAAAATGATTTATGTAGCCAGTTATATTTCTTGCTTCCCAATAACATTTTCTGTAAATACTTCTGTGACAATTTCTGAGCTTTATCAATTTTCCATTTTTAAGAAAAATATGTTCACGGAATGGCCACATGGGGAAAAAAACGTGGCCTGACACCTCGCTGCATCCCCTTCAGGTAGTTATTTATGAGTATAAAGCATAAAACAGACAAAATTTTCTGTTTACAAGGTATTTACTTAACTGAAGGAAAGGTTGCAAAAGATAAAGGTGGTAAAAGGAGAAAAAAATAGACCCTGCTTTCTAAATATGCAAAATGAGACTTCTAAATTGCTAACAGTCTTTAGCATCAGTGTTGCTTCTGATTCTTAGCTACAGTTTCAGAAAAATGAAGCTGATTTTCCAAAATTGTTGAGAAAAACAACACTGAAAACTTAATCGCCCTGAGGCATTTTGCACTGAGGATCAGGAAATGTGAAGCACCTCCCCAGACTCTCTAGTTATTTTTGAAATCTAACAGGATTTTAATGACTTGATGCTGTCACTTTAATGGTCTGCCTCAAATCTAGCTATAGGCAGAAATTAAAAGTTAATCCTGAAGTGCTGTTTTTCTGCTCTGCTTGCATGATTCCGAAGGTTATTCATGGGATATGGTAACAGTTACCTACTGGAATACAACCCCTACTCGCACTGGGGCATATTCCAGTGGGTAACTTCTTCAGTATACAAACCTCGTGTATACTTCTTGTATAAACTTGTGTAAACCTTCTTCAGTATACAAACCAGCAACTTACAGCTCTTGTTGTGTGAGCTTCACCTTAGACACTCAGTAGAAAAAAATGCAAGGTCTGACAAGAACGATGAAAAGCCAGACTGCTTTATTTTCTCAGTTGTATTTGTACTGCATAACAGTGCATAATGCATACACACTGCTGCAGCCAGTGGGCCACTACTGGTACAACTGTGCTGTAGAGTAGAGACTGCTCAAAGCAGCTTATAAACCAGAATGTGACTCTGTTTTAAAATTTATAGGTCTCTTTCCAAAAGAAGGGCTCTGCAAAAGCTTCCTGCCAAGCTGGACCAGATTTCAAGAAGCTTTCTGTACCCTAACTCTACCACATACCTCTTGCCAAGAGAAAAATAAATCAGGTCCATCTACTCATTTCCATTCCAACTCCCTCCACCTCAGCCAGTGAGCTGAATGTGTCTAAGCCTCAACTGGGTCAAGACAACACACCACTGGCATCTATTTGATGACCATATGGCAATTGAAAACCTAGTTTGTCTCAAGATCTTACCTAAATGTTAGTCCAAGCTAATATTTCAGTGGAGTTTGGGAAGAGAGATTTTATTTTAGGGCTCTAGAGTTACTTAATTCCTTGATCTTCATATCTTCAACTTTGAAATTAAAAGTGGTTTTGTCCCTAGAAGGACAGGAAATTAAATTTACTTCTAGATGCTTCCTTGGAGGAAGCACATTTGCTTGAGTATTCAAGACGATGCTGCTTATTTTCATTCAGTCCTCACAATGTCCTCTGGACTCATAAAAATGAGCACGGAAATCATTAGGCTTTGTATTTACAGAATGTCTTCCAAGATCCTGCGAGTTATTTACACATTTGGGTCATTCACATTTAGTCATTTCATACCACGTACAAGAGATGCAATACATTTTCCCCCTAGAGCAAAATAAATGGTTCGGCATCTCAGTGAACCTCAGTTAAATTTCAAGTTCAAGTTATAGTCTAAAAGTGTCACCCAGGAAGACAGAAAGAAAAGAAGAAACTGCCTGCTTGGGATCTGGCCTCACATGCATCCAGCTTTGTAATAGGTCATTATACTGCTGAGGGCATCTCTAATACTACAATACTACTTCTGCAGTTTGTGCAGAAATACCCCTGCAGGTTTTCATTTGCCTTGCTGGGATATTCACAGTGAATCAGCTACCTTCATGTAGACTGCAGGAAAGTTTAGTCACCTTGCATGTACCTTGCTGCCCAGGTGACTTCTGCAGCCAGTTGTACCCAAACTGAAATGCTGTACAGCAAGTTTGGATACATAAACGTATTTTGGATACATAAATGTATTTTTAAATTGAAATAAAAAAAACATCTTCATGCTAAGGAGTGTCCTGGAGGCAGTGTCTGTAAGTCAGAGCTCCCACAGACTAATAAAATTCGTATGTAGAAATACTCATTGATATATTGATAGCAAGGTGGTGGTGATGGTGAAACTAAGGATTTCAGGCCATCATGAAACTTCCAGAAATAACTCTAAAAAGCTCTGCTGAGATTTCTCCAAATTCAGCCAAGAGAAGATTGTTGCAAGGGGAACAGTGTGAACAGAGCTTGGAGAAACTTTTGCTCCCTGTTTGCAAATGTGAAAACTAGCAATTAACCAACCCAGAGATGCTGGCTTCAAAGAAATTAAAAAATGTTCTGTTGATTAAATCGCTTCCTGCAAATGAAGAGTGTGGCCACTGCCAAAACTACATGTATGCCATAATTCTAAATGCTTCATGCCCCAATTCAAAAACTAAATCTGCATTTAGGCACGTAAGTGTTGGGTCCTGTTTTCAGAGATGCGTGGTGCCTACAGCTTCCTTTGCTGTAAGAGGAAAGTATTGATGCTTAGTATTCCTGCACGTGAAGGGACTAGGTTGAGTGCTCAATGTGGTTTGGGTATCTGATTTTAAGCAATATCAGCAGTAACATTTTCTGCTGGAGATATTTCTTGGCCAAATCACTATTACTGAGTTAAACAGATTTCTGGATCAAGAGAATCTGAGTCAAGTAGTAGCTTCTTTTGGTGCTGAGTAGAAATGCAAAAATCCTGCAATCTGTATAATACGAAGGCATCACACTGAATCAGCATTGTAAATACACAGCTCTGAGTTATGGGTTGTAACAACTCAAGTAACCTTTTCAAACTACAAGATGAAGAAGAGACATTATGGTTCTTTGAGCAACAGTGGAGATGCTGTTCCTCACCAGCTGAGTGACTGCGTTGTGGATCAACACTGAGGCATCAGAATTTATATTTTCTTGCACAAACTACGAGAAGTGATGCTATTTCATGAGAGACACTTAAAATTTCTGAATTCCTAAGAATGATTTTGTTGTAACCAGTTAGCTCTTTTCTGTCCAATGTATTTCTAACACCAAGTTCCCAGCAACCACAGATGCAATAAGAAACCCCAGTGACTCCGTCCTAAACACCCTATAGCACCACTGAAACATCCTGGGGTGCAGAAAAATAAATGTTGCACAAATCTAGTTTGAAGTGGAGGCCAAGAGAAGGAGAGAATGATTCTTAATATTGCTATGTTCAAAATTATCACTTTTCTTTAGTCTTAAGGAGTTCCTCTCAATGCTTGACCACTATAACGTGAATTTTTCCTAAGCCAGATGCTTAGGGTCCACAACAGCATTTAGCTGTCCCAGCTCACAAAGGTCTGCTTAGTCCTGACTGGCAGCCTGAGAAACATGATAAGGAGCAACAGCAACATATTTTAGGCATTGGCCTCCTCTACTGTTACCTGTCTTGCTCTGAGTAAGTTTACAATTAATGCCATTCCATAGGACTGAATGGGAAATTATGTCAAACACCTTCAATAAAGGAAATGCTTTTGTTATGTTCAGCTGTAGAAGTTAAAAAGTGAACAAGTTTGTAGGGTATTTTTTCCCTGCAAAAGCAATTTTTCAAAATAGCATTCTTGTTGAATTATTTTAACCAATTTTTTAAAAGTTCTATATGAAAAAAAAGAAAATGTTCCTTTAATTTTGCTGTACTTTAGAGCATCAAAGTTTGAATTGACTTTTCAAATAAACTGTCATTTCTGAGTTCATTTTTATATACAGAAATAAGAAATATGTAACAAGTAGCAATATAAAGTATTTATAAATAAACTCAGAAACTATATATTCTAATGCATACACAAATTTTTCCTATTGGAGACATTCAAGACATACTTTACAGGAACATTTTCTTGGGATATTTTCAATGCAGCACATAGCACAGAATATTGGAGGCAAGGGGAAGAGCAGTGAAAGCATTTTAATTATAAAAAGCGACTTAGAACCACGCAAGTGAATAAATGTTTTGAGACATGTCTGAATGCACAACAGGCAATTCCGTGCCCTCGCCTGGCTGTCCCTACAGGAGAAACCTCTTGGGATTTCAGCCATTATTCTTGGATTATTCTTGGATGCTGGGCATTAATTTTTGTCTTAAAAAACCCAAATGTGTAAACATAACAGTGTAGACAGAAGTAAATTTGCTTACTTGTCCTTGGGGTCCTCAAAACCCTGAAATAAAGGAAAATAACACAAGGGTTAGGAAACAGGTTTACTGGACAAAGTGTCCAGAGAACAGCATTTCACAGAGGAGTTTTCAGGGCATTTATTTGTTAGGGTCTTACCCACCCTTAGCAGTATTTTGTGCCATCACACCATCAGGGAGACAGAGCAGTTATAGAAAAACACAAGCCTTCAGATATAAATTTATGTAAGTGAAGTTAAATGCTTCAGCTGACTGTTGGCTTGTTTTATTTTAGGCGTTTTCTTTTTTTTTTTTTTGCAGTCACCATTACAAATGACACAACAGAAATCTTGCTGATACTATAACTGAGGATGTATTCTACTTGAAACAAAACTCAGATGCTAACATAGGTCAACTATTGTATGCAACAAGGTTGCAACTCTGTATTGGGGCTTAGAGCTGGACCTATTTCAGTTTTCATCTCTTCAGAAGGAACCTCAAGGGGTCTCATTTCTTCTCCTCTCACTGCATGTACACACAAAATAAGCTTTCTTGAATAAGATTTCAGGAATTATTTATAATATTTCTAACAGCCAAAATGTTCACAATTCCTCCAGGGCCACCTGAACTGAGTAAGTGTATGTTTTTAGGGGTCATCCATAGTTTAATTGGCTAGAAGGCCTCAGAGAAAAACACATACAGAGGCACAATATTATGTGTTTAGTACCAGCATATCTAATAGAACAAATTACATCAAAATGGTCATTTTGCATGAGCTGAGACAAAACCTACCCTCTGACATCTTGGCTTTAATTTAACTGAAGTCAAGGAAAGTTGTATATTTGATAAGTACGGTCAAATACTCAGGCACAGAGTTTGTAACCTGTTTTTCAAATCATAAGGCAAAGGTAGCTGGGGGATTGGAAGAACTGCTTTTTTTTTCCCTCTCAGAGGCCTCAGACAAAAACTTCTCAGAGCATGTGAGGATATTCCAGCTGCTGGACCTGCACCTGCTACCAGGCTAGGGGCTGCAAACTGAGAACCATCCTGACTGTAAAAAGATAAAATCTTTGGGCAAAAGTCTTCCCACAGCCACCTTGTTCAACACCATCAGGAACAGAACATTGACCAGGTAGTAAACAAGAACAGATTTTGCCCTCTCAACTAGTTAGCAACATGGCGACGCAGCGAGAGGTAGAAGTAAAGCCAATGCAGTTTCCCTCAATAGCGTCAGCTTTGCAAGGGAGAAAAAGTGGATTTTGTCATTCAGGTCAACAGCCAGGACTGAGTGTGCTATTTCCATCTTTACATGCCATGTTTCAGACTAAAACCACACTTCAAAATAGAAACTGCAACTCCAATTTAACCCATCAGAAATTCAGATAAAAGAAGTATCTCAATGCCATGCAACAAGCACCACCAGATCCAGCTGGAAGAAAGAAACAGTATTGGTGATTCAAAGATAGCATGTCCAGTTAGCTAAGCCAAAAACCCCATGAATTTCACATTAAAGAGCGATGAAATGATAAGTCAACTTTTCTGTTATGTGACTTTTTCTTTTTTTCCTTTGCTTAATCATTTTAGAGTCGTCAGGAATATCTGATTGATTTATTTATTTATCCTCTAAGCAATGCTAAAACACAGTGCCAAAACTGAAAACTCACAGATTAATCATGGAGACAAAATGCTCGCTCATTTGTCTGGTGTCATAGTCAGTTAGGCTGAAGGAAAATAAAAAAAAAAAAAGAAACCCAGCTGAACATGAGTAGCTACCAGCCAAGAAATAAGGGGAGGGAACCGATATGAAAACAGTAAGTACTTGCTTATTAGATAGACATCAAGTTCACATTTTCAAGCTTAGTTCACATGGGAACTGGGTGGCTGACTGCAGTGAAAGTGTCCCCTAAAATGGTCTGATTTTCACAGAGAGCTGTGTAATCATTCATCTGACTGAAAACCTGAAATTAAATGCAGATCTCATGCTCCTGCCTTCTAGGTGCACAAGTTTGAGGATACAAGCCAACCAGGTCAAGTTAACAAAACACCTCAGCAATCATATAACTGGTCATTTATATGAGTGATCACTTGATCTACATGGAATTTGATTCTTCCCTGCTTCTCTCCCCAACCAAAACTGTTAGAAGGAAAGTCTCCAAAAGAATACAGAATTGATTGATCTACCTTTTCAATTAAAAATACTAAATTGTGCTTTAAACCCTGGGAATTACCCATGCTGGTGGCTCAAATTAAATCAGTGTTTCAAAATTAAAACCTCAAAAAAGGCATATTTCAGGTAAAGCAAAAATAGGCAAAGATTTTCTTTCCTGGATCTTCATTTAACAAGGCTAAATATTTAAGAGTGACTTGAACTTTAATTAGAGAGAATCAGCTTAAAATTAAATGTAATAGGAACCTCTTTAAGCTAAGCAAATTAAATGATTCACTTCAAATGTTCCCATTTCATATGAAAGATTCTTCAAGCAGAATTACCAAAAATGGAATTGTTATGGAGAAAGGTCTGCAGGATTATTTTAGGCAAAAACCCTCAAACACAGCTTCTTAAAAACTAGTTGTTTGTTACAGGAGATCTTTCTTATTTGCACTGAAAGACTTTGCCAGGATACAGAGCAAATATACCTGCAGTATCTGTCTGCGACAAGAGGTTTTATTCCCTATCCACTAAATTTTGCATGTCTCAACCACATCCCAAGAAGCCCTTAAAGTGAAGCAGATCATCGCACACACACAGGGTCATGCTGCTCACCCTATTTTGGGTTGGGTAGGAAATTTCCCCTGGGTTTTTGTTCATGTGTTTTCACCTCCTCCTGCTCTGTGGGAACGCAGAAGGCTTGGGCTTTAACAACGTGTTCATCTTTGTTCTCTGCAGCTGGTAAATAGTTAAGTTTCTTGAGGACTCAGATGCTTTGCTCCAATTAAAGCATTTTGGCTCAGCATAAGGCTGCTTGCATGAATTGCACACAGGATAAACACTCAGCACAATCAATCCCACAGAAATAAGGTCTATGTGTGTTTGCCTTCATTCCTAAAGGACTAACACACTTGTGATCTAGGAGACAAATCTCCAAGCTCAAGCAGGAAAGTGAAATAGCAGGGGCTGCTGCTTGCACTCGTGTCTGTGAAGCCCCTTTCCTGCAGTCCTGATCTCATGGATCTCTACTTGCTGCTGGAGGCTGGGTAGCTGGGCCGGGGCAGTACCCAGACTGTTCGGGTACAGAGCAGGCTTTGAGCTACTCAAAATATGCCAAAACTAGCATTTCTGCACACATACATATAGAAATCTGAATGCCCAGGAAAAATAGGCCACAAAAATAGAGGTGCTTATCACTCAGGAGAAGACGAGTAAGGGGATAGAAAGAGAATCGGCCAATTCCCGGAGTTAAGTATATAAATCCTTTCTTGACTGCTTATGGATTTGTGCCCGGCAGACTGAAGCAGTGCTGATAGCTTTCCAGGGTGCTATGAAGAAAAGGCTGGGAATTGTCAGCAGGGATGAAAATGGCAAAAGTGGTGATGGCTACAAGAACTAGACAGACAGGAGTTCACAGGAGTTCAAGACAGGATGAAGTAGCCTTGTTAAGGGCAAAGTCCCTTAACTCTGGAAGGGAACATTTAAGGCATGAGATAGGTCTTATCACAGTGCAGTATTAATGGACTGCTGCATGCAGGACCTCATGCTATTTTTATTCAGTTTCATTTCAAATATCCCTGATACTGGAGTTTTATCCTGTCCTCCAGGAGGCTGCATTATTCTCCCATCAGATTGCAAATGTAAAGGTAGTAGCATTTAATAACTGCTCTGAGACCAAGACAGTTTACTCTCTGACTTCAGGAATATTAACCCAAACTTAGCTGAATCAGCTCCCTTAAAGGCAATAATACCTACTACAGAATAGTCCTGCTCTTCCTTCTTTTCTACATGAGATCCTTAAAAAAACCCCATATTTTTTACGGCAGGTCAGGTGGCTCTGAATTAACAAGCACTTACTTTTAATGACCATTCTCAGTGGGAGTAGACATGTGCAGGAGGAAAAAAAGGGAATGTTAAATTACTGCAGCTGTCCCTACGGCTTACTATTTTATGGTTATATTTTATGAATATCTATTGTGCTAAAAGCTCATATGACTGCCATCTCTCTGCTTGACTTCTAAATTAGCTAAGCCCTTTTCTTTGAAGATTAAAACTGATTCCTTAAATAGAATGATAAAGTGTTTGTCAAAGCCATGACAAGCTGACTGCTATACTGTAATGCTTCAAGTCAAGAACCATTAGAAATAATAATTCTAACTTTGAGAACATTAGCTGCAATTATTAACATACTGGAAGTATGCAAAGAAAAGTGGAAAAGACTTTACTTTCTTTTAAGTTTTCATTTAGTTCAAAAATAAGATAATAGAGGTGCTGATGAGCTCTGTAACTTTCTTTATGGTAACGTGGCAGAGAAGCATGGATTCCACCTTAAAAACCCAACTGGCAACTCCAGCAAAGATTGTAAGAGAAAAAAATGACAGAGAAACTAGTTTTTCTTACCCTTTTTTCATCTCTAGGACAAAGCCGAAATGTGACTTACATGTTGTTAAAGTGAAAATCAAAAGACTTTTAGATTTACAGCCAAGACGATTGGGAACAAAATGAGCTTTGCAAAAGGCAAGGCCAACTTGCAAAGCAAAGGTGCTTCACAGAGACAGTGACCACGGGAAACAGAAAAGGAGAATGACAGGCTGTGAGTGGATGAAGTTAAAAACAAACCTTACCACAAAACTAATTATTCACATCTGTTTTCAGCAGTATTATACATTCTGCCTTTGTCCCTGTGGTCAACAAGACACGGCTACAGATAGATGCTGTCAGGTGTAAAAGCAGAAACAAAACTGAAGGACTTCAAAGCACTCAAGTCAGAAATAACACAATTTCTATACCAGAGTCCAGAAAGAACTGGCACAGAAAATACTAAGCCTGATAGAAAGGATATTTAACAAGCATCTAAGTGCAGAACAACAAACTGGCAGAAAACCAGTTTATGAAACAGATTATATGATGAGTGTGTCTGCTATAGCAGGAACACAGACTAATGAGGTCCAAAAAGAAAAGCTGAAGTGTTCCCTTTCTGCAGCCCACCCCACTTGATAAATAGGCTTCCATTCCTCTGCACTGCTCACAGATGGTGAAACCCTCTACTTTGTTCTACTCAAAAATGATTTTGTACACAGCCCTCAGCTGGCAGACCAGACCTGGCCAAGCCCATGAACTCATTAGGCCCATCAGATTCATACATACAGAATATAAGTCGTTGCTTTTGAAATAGGTTTTCCTCTCTTACTTTTAATTAACTTCTGGCTCTGAACTCACACCTCTGGGAAGTGCAGGTTGCTCACACTTCCCCGTTTTCTCTGAACTCTGAATCCAAATTTCTTCGTTTCAAATGTCACATTTTCAAAGGAAATGGTATGTGCTGCAACTCACAAAACAGAAAAAGACATAAAAACAGGTAGCCCTAGAGTGCTCTGAATCTGTTCCTGGCTCACTAATCTCTGTCCTTTCATCTCTACATTCCAAATGATGATAAATACAACAAACTTCTACAGAAACTACTGTCAAATAGCCTTCTAATCAGATGCAGACAGCTTGAATCCAAGCCTAACCAGGTTTAATTGAAATCGCCCACTGGCGCTGGTGGGAGCTGCTCACCCTCTTTGAAAACCAGACCCAAACCTGCTGACCTGCATTGTTTTGTCCTTAAAGCTTACTGTCCACTTTAGGAAGCTTTAGAAATCATTCTGGTAAGCACTTCAACTACACCTCTGGATGGATTACCATAACTCCACCTTTGATGGCTATGCTGCCATGAACATCAGAGAAAATGTTTCTGTGGATAAAGGGAAGCCGGTATCTTTATTTCAGGAGGCTTAATTTAGTCTCACTTTTTAGTAGTGTCTCCACCACCTCACCATCCAAGCCACCTTTTCCTATATGAGTAAGATTTAGTTAAGAAAAGGGTATTGAATGGTGGAAAAACTATTGGTGCGAGGCTTCCAAGCAAATATTAAACTTGGGTACCTAAGTTTCACAAAAGCAGCTGCAGATCAGCTGTTGCATTTCACTGACTTTTATCCTGCTTTTAAAGAATTTAATTAAGGATGATTGCAAGCCCTAATCAACTAGAATTAAAGTCAGGTTTGCAGAATGTCACTGTTTAGCCCCAGCCCTGCCAATTTCCTTTTATTCAGGGGATTCCACTTACTACAACAGGAACAAAAAAATAGTGGATCAAATTCTTCTCCGTTGGGTGCCCCTCTCCATCTCCACTGACGTCAATGTTGCTATTACCAGATTTAGTAGATGGTTGCTGGAAAAGAGGAAAACGGTGACCTCCAGGTACATTAAACTTCTAGACAGAGGGTGAGCCCTCAGTGCCTCACTCATGGACTCAAATCCACTTCTCTCTGATGGGGCTGCACAACTGACAAAGAAAAACTTGCCCTACTGTTTTATTTTATTTTTAAAATAATTTCTGATGTTTAAATGGCAGAGTTGGCACAGGACAAGCTATACCGTCTGTTCCTCTGAAGCACCTGTTTCCCAAGTGTGATTTCTGAGTAACAAGAAAATCTATTGTAAGGGCAACTTGGAGACATAACGGGAGAAAATGGTCTATATTTGTGATGCAACGTGCAGAGAACTGATTTATGTAGGACAGGGTCAACAGGACAAAGATTTGTATTTTCTGGTTGAATGGCCAGGCTTGTAGATGAGTGTTGTTTCATTAGAAAGAGAACAAATACCATGCAGATGACTGCATAAAGCTCTGAGGAGTGCTGCAAGGAATTAGGTAGTGCCTACCTGAAAGAAGAGCTGGATAGAGTTGTATTGCCTACACGTGTGTAGTCCCTCTCTGATTTTAATTTTGTTTTTACTTTGTAACTAAATTCCACATCATACACAATTTCATTGTGACAAGATGCTTCATTAGTTGTACTCAGACTCATGACAGAAGTGTGGTCAAACTGAAATCAGTATTGTAGATCTTCAGGGTTTCCTCTTTTTGTTCCTAAACTTCCTAATGTTAAACTTTTCCAGCAGCTGAAAAAAAGATAAGAAAAACTGCCAGGCATCTGCAACCGGGCTCAGTAATCATGTTAGCCACTCTGCTCATATTTGATTATAAAGACTCAGAGGTACCTGTTTCTGAAGTAAACTGTCCCCAAAGCATGTAACAGTGGAACAAGCTAAGCTGCTCAGTCATTCTAGCCACTGCAAAATAAATATAATAGCTTATGGCAGCCTTAAGATCCAACAGCAGGACTTCCTACAGCTGAGTAGATCTCATGACACAACTAATGCTTTTTCTCTTGTGGAAATCAGACAGCATTACACTGCCAAGTCTGGTTTTAAGACCTCAAAAATTACCAACATCCTCTGGACAGCACTAATAAAACCTCAGTAGGAGTGATGGGTTCAGTGCAGGCGCTGCCTTTTATCGATGAAACAGCAAGTGCTCAGAGGGGAACAAGGACAACCATGGGGCTTGGGAAGACCAGCTAGAAACAGACTCGATGAGGGAATTGGAACTGAGCAGAGACACAGTAATAGTCTTCAAATACAGAGAAGATAACTGTAAAGGGGAGAAAATTAAACTGTCCTTTATCTGCTGTGCTGTGCTCGCGCAGCACTGTGTTTTAAAATTGAAGTGAAAAGAAAAATGATCAAACTGTTGAAAAGGAACATGGCCCAGCAGGATTGTGGGATTTCCATCCTTTGAGGTCTTTAAACAAGGGCTAGACAAATATCTGTCAGAAATGTTGCTGGCTCCTCTATAAGGTGGGAGATTGATGCCTTGAAGTTTTATGCAGCGTACACTGGAAACTTCATAAAATCAATCTTTCTTTCTATCTCTCTCTCTCTCTCTCAATCTCTCTCATATTATTCTTATATTCTTTATTCCCTATCAAATCTCCTAATAGAGTTTTTTTAATGTTATTTTTCTATATTTGCAAAGGATTTTGTGATCCCTCTCCAGACTTAAAAGCCTTGAATAAAATAAATAAAATGTTTTCACAAAAATCAGGAATTCCACAAGCTCCTTAGAGAGTCTATTCCTTTCATCGAAGTTTTTTCTTAACTTAGATCTTCCTTGCAGCAAATTAGGATGATTATTTTTCATCTTGCCCTTTGCAGTCATGGAGAATGATTTATCATTATTTTCTGAACTTACAAACCTTCATGTATTTGAAGACTTCTGTTTCCAATTAGTCTTCTCCCTTCTAGACTAAGAAAACCCAATACTTCAACACTTCTTCTAAGGTCACACTGCTGAAATCTCTCTAATTTATTATTTTCTCCACTGGGCTACCTACTATCCATCCACGTTCTCCTAAAGGATTGTAATCCCACACTAGACTTGGTTTTCCAGCTATGACCTCATTAATGCTGAGCCAGATAAAAGATGTAAGACAATCATTTGTCATCTAGAACAGCTCTGTGATTTTGGGAGGTATCAACATTTGCCTTTTTATCACTGTTTACAACAAACCTCTTTTGGTTTACAGTCAACTACCATCTCCAAATATTTTTTTTTCTTAGTAGTTTTGCTTTGTTGATGAAAACTGAGACATAAGTATTATTTCCAGAAGTCTAAAAGTCCATCAATATTTATAAAAGCACTCTTGAAACCTATAATGGGAAAAGCAAAGTATTTCTTAGTGGTGTATAAATATTGTTATAGCTATAAATATACCTTAACTCTCAAATGCTTTTAAGTCTGTTTATTTTTGACCTTTTTGCAATTAAAAACTGGACCAGAGAGACAGTGGGGAAGACAAGGCTGGTGTGCAGAGACTTGGGGGAAAGCTGCGTACATCACAAGCAGTACAAAAGCTTGCATTTCCAGAGAGATACAGTCACTGGTCCTGGACTGACTGCTCTTGTTTAGGAAACATGCTGTAAAAAGCAATAAAAATAGAAAGCAGCTGTGCTGCTCTTCTGCTGTGTTCTGGCTCTTTTCATACTCTGTATACATCCACAAAGCTGATTCTGTCCAGCCTTCTCTGCCTCTCCAGGATGACTGAGGCAGCCTCCAACTTGCTCTGTGCCAGCAGCATCACCCTGTCCAACAACATGAGCTCCCAGCGCCAAGGCCCAGGCAGAGGCTGCCAGTTCAGAGCAAGACTCTTGCCATCCCACATTATTTGTATCTGATCTTCCTCTGCTGTGAATTTATCATTTTTTTCGAGTGGTTCAGCTCAGCACGGTCCCTGGGACCAGCTTTCTGCAGGCAGAGGCTCCACAGGCTAATGGGCATCAGGGTCAGCAATAGGCAACCTCAATGTCTCCTGCTTGTTGCCTCTCTGGAGGCTCTGCACAGCAGGAAAACTCATCACTAAGCAATGGGAGAGTAAAAAGAAGGATTAAGGATGATCTGGAAAGCAGATCATTGCATGGGGGAGAGCGAGGGGCCATTGGGCAGGACAGGATAAGCCAGCTGCAGTTCCAGCTGACTCAGGCCCCATCTAGCTAGGGTAGGATGAGGAAAACACCTCCAGTTTTCCAGGACTTTTTAGATTTCTGCCACATGGACACATGTAGGATATTTTATCTATTTGCGTACGCAACTGCATGAATAAACTGTATCCCAGGGGAATAACACTGCCAAGAAACATTGTCCAGGTCAGGTGGATCCAGCAGAGGGGATGCTTCAAGCCACAACATGCAGAGGAGCAGAGACCAGAGACCTCGCTGCGCCACTGGCCTGGCTGCCCTCCCACACAAACCCTGCCAGCTGCACTGCCACTGTGCCCAGACACTGCAGAGTGTTGAAATGCCACAACAAAAGAAAAGGGGGGCAGAGGAATATGCACTATATGCCTAACTTTGATACTAATCCATCTCATCCAAGACTACTGCTAATATGTCCTATGAACCCAGCCAGCCACCAGAGACAGCATTCAAAGTAAAGAAAACCAGCCAAAATTATGATGTTTTCTATTAAATATAACAGTTCCCTCCCAAAAAAGGCAATTCAAAGAACTTCATTATTCTCTTTTGGGGAATTGTAAGTAGCACCACAAAAAAGGTCTCTTTTTTTTCTTCTGGAAATACAGTTTTCATAATGCAAAATGTTCTAATTTTGTGACAGGAAACTGTGTTCATAATAACCATCTATATTACTCCCTACACACAAACATATTCATGTCTACATATAAATATCACATAACTGCATGTTACTGCAGTATTACCTGTCCCCTGCCCAAGGACCAATCCCAGTTACTCTAATAAACTCCTGTTTTGAAACTACAGGGCTAAGGAGCTCCAGCTTTTAAAGAAAACGGCACAGGTGCACTGCCTGCCTTCGGCATATGACTTTGACTAATCCAACTTTACTTGTTCACAGGCTCCAAGAAAAAAAGCTACATAAAATTACATGCAAGAGGGCTGGGGGAAAGGTGGGTGATGTGGAACAAAGAACATATTTTCTGGAGCTTTGAAAGCTCATGCAGCTTACCAAGATCAATGACATGTCATCCCAGAGGAGCACTGAAAAAAGCCTTTGTAGTTCTGCTCCCCTTCTGTCTGACTGTACTTTGTATTTTTAAGCAGGCAGTTTACAGACTGTGCGCATACGCGTGCAGAGAGTATGCAGTGTACATGCATTTAAGCACTCACAGCAACTATGTAACACAATATTGAAAATTAGAGACAAATGAGGACTGTGCAATCAGTACTAGTACAAAGAAATGTGTATTTAAAGTAGAAGTTAACAGAAAGAAAATTGAGACATAAGATGGAGAAATTGTTCCTATGATCTAATCAATAAAATGTCCATCTAGAGATATTAAAATGGTTTCTAGACCACAGAGAGCAACATTTCCATTTTGACTTATGCATCACCAACACAAAGCCATGGGAAATACTGTAAATAACAGATTTTTAAAAATATTCTCAAGAACAAGAAAAAGTCTAGCTGAAAATAATACATCTGAATCAGGTTTAAATTGATTAAAAAAAAATAGCCTGAAGCATGCAAGGCAGACAGCATCAGCCTCCCAAAAAAGAGCTTAATACAAGGCAGTACAAAACCAGACTGAGTGGAAAAGGTTCAGAGCCACTGAATTTATAGAAAGGTAAATACCATTACAAGGAAAGGTTCAAGATAAGGAAAAAAAAAAACCCAAACCAAAGCCTTTTCCTCCTACTGCAAGGGGCAGTGAAGATTTTAGGACTTAGTTGGTATTTCAATAAATAAATGTTTTTTTCCACTGAACAACTAGCTAGCCATGGCAAACTGTAATTAACACCAAGAAGCATAATACCATTTGGCATGCTTACACCTCGATTCTGAACAGGAGGCTGCAAGAACCCCTTGAAAGCTATTCAAAGAAACTTATAATTATAATTATGTGTTAGCGTGATTAGACTCTTCTAATAATGTCATGCCTATTGAGTGTACCCTATTGAAAAGCCCACATAAAAATGCACAGTTCTACTGATCTGTGTGCTTATGTCAGAAGCTTGCATTTGGAGTTCTGAGAAATGAAAGAAAGATTACTATGGAGATTAAGAAATTTGGTTTAGCACTGTAAAATAATATTATGATTTAATAACATTAGCACCAACTATTAACATATGCGCCAGCATTTCCCTTTAGAAGACACCGCATGCGGTTGTGTATAGCTATGTCAAAATTTTTAAGCTGGAGTGAATCTCTGGTCAAAAAATTCCTTGAAGGCTTTGGTGACCTGGAGCAGGACTTTGCCTATGGACAACAATAGGGGCAAAATTACACACTTTTAACCATGTATGAAGGGTCAAAACAGCATTAACAAGCAATCTGATTATGCATGAAATTATAAAGGTTCTAAATATTTTTATTATTATTACAAATAGCCATTATTGTAGAAACTATCTTTTCTTCATCTTTATTGCAGGAAACAAAGATATCATCTACAATTTTACGTAAAATAAGCCACAAAAGTGCTCTCACTCCAATTGCATTGTTCATTTAAATTGAGAAGGACTAAAACGTACGAGCTAGAAATGAAGTTATCTACTACTTTAGGCCAATTCAGCCATGTACTCAGGGATGTATCCTGGAGAGTTAAACACAGTGGCATGATTCCTGGGGACTCATGAGTAGACATGGCTTGCAACTTATAGTAGGTGGTTGGCATCTGGCTGTTATGATGCACAAAAGAAACTTTTGCAGGTGCTTTAGTCTGTGATGATCTAGTACAAACATATGTCAGCTGCTGTTTGAATGCTTGAGCACTGAGCATCCACAGCCTGGATGAGTTTTCAGAATGCACGTCAGCCAAAAGTGCTTTCTTTGTGCCATTCAGCCTCCCTTCTCCTCACAAACAACCTTGAACCTCATCTCACACTCACTCACCTCCAGATGTACCAATTATTATTGTTTCTCGAGTCATAGTAGAATTTACCACCCTCATTTGGAAAATGCCCTCTGGGTTCCAAAACCTTCAGATAAAGCAGGGAGAAATACATAATGCTCTATTAAGACAAGAAATTAATATCCATAAAGCAAGGTATTACCATTCTCTTCATCTCCTTAGAGACCTGGTGAGCTCCAAGATGGTTATAAAAGGGACGGTCGACACCCCAGTGTGGTGGGTTATGGCTGATGGAATTAGCGCGCTGACGGTTCATCTTGGCAATTGTGGCTTTCTCATCTTTCTGGATGAAATACAAAGGACAGAGAAATGCAGAATAAATTTCAAACATTTACACAGCAGTCATTCTCCAAGTACCTCTCACTTCTGATCTCTCGCCCCAGAAGACAACTTTGTGTGTTGAACTTTATGAAGTGACCTCTGATCAGTTGTAGTCCCACTCCACAATTTTTCTCCCCCTGTTCACACCAACAGAGTGAAAACTCTTAGAACACTTGCACCTAAGTGATGCCCACATTTTACTCCTTTGCCCGTTTTGAATAATCACTGTAACACAGGGAACATTCCCAAATGGATATATCTGTTTTCTTTTTTTTAATAAACTAAATGAAATTGAATAATTTCAGATAGGAAATCACAGTTCCCACCTGAGGCACTATGTGGAGGATCCCTAAAGAAAAAAAGTCTGGGATGTGTGTAAGAAAAATGCCATACAGAGTGATCTGGTTGAAGAATGGGAGCCTTGAAGCTATGGGAATAAAGTATATATTTCACTGCTCATTTTCCACACGTGCAAGACAAGAGCATCTTCCTTGACATGTTAAGGAGAACATGTAAATCTCACAAACAACCATGCATCTGTGAAGGTTAATGGTATTGCAGAGTGGGACAAAATGGTGTCTTCTACCCTACTGCTAGCTGCAGATTTTATCACTGACACTAACTTTCCTGATGTTTGGGGAAAGTTATTCGTTTTGTATTAGTGATGGTTTTGAATCTTAGTTGTAAGTGGAGCTTACTGCAAAGTTAGCACAGGATCTGTTGGAAAGGTCTCATTCAAGCTCAGAATCAGTGACAAGAGCACAGATGCATAGCAGGTAACTAGTTTAAACAACAGGCCTGTTAGTTCCTTATTCTGAATATATTCTCTAGCTAAAAAGACAAGCAGGTTTCCATGCAGAACGTGTTCTGCGGAAAGATGGGAGTTTATAGCACAAGATCAAATCCCTTGATCTTCTCTAGCGAGGAGTGCACTGTAGACTTGCTTAGTGCAATTTCCCATACTGACTCAGAAGGCAGAGGGGTGGCAATTGTTACATCCTTGCTTAAAAGAGACAGACACTGGAGATCTTGAAAATTCAGACAGCTACAGTATGGCTCTTCATTACTTGAGAGATTAAACTTGTTCAAGAGAATTGCTGCTTCCATGACATTACTAAAAAAATGAGACATAATAGTTAATTTTCCGGTCTTGGAAAGTGTTCAGACAACTGAAAAATTTAAAAAGAAAGCATCATTTTTTTTAAACTCCAGAATTTTTGTTTAAGTGTTGTATGAAAACAGAGGTAGATCCACAGGTTTTTTATTTTGCCTGGAGAGTACTTTCCCTACCTATTTATTTTGATTCTCCACTATTCACTTTAACTTGTATCTGTCAAGAGTTGCAAAATACCTGATGTTATTTCCATGGCAACCAGAGAGTTAAATGTCAAGTGTTATGCTACCTTAAATTATTTTTTTTTACGGAATTTAAAAAAGCCTGCTGAAATTCAGTGCTGGCGAAAGCTGCCTGATTGACAAGCCTGGGAAATCATCATCTCTTTTCTTGCAAAGAAGAGACAGCTATGATGACAACATTTCCCAAGAGACCCCATAGGCACCAAACATTCCCAGGAATGTAGTCCTCGCAGGCTTCACGGCTGAGCTAGCTGGGAACATGGTGCCATTTGTGACAGGAGCCCTGTGCTGGACACCCAACTGGCCCTGTGACAGTAAGGAGCAGAGGTCACTGCAGCCCCAGGCTGCCAGCAAATATCTTTTTTCCACCCAGCCAGGATGACAGGGGTAGGATCTCAAGGAAATTCTGTGGGCACAAACCTAAGGGAGCTGTCAGGTCCTTGGAATGTCTGCTGTGGAGAACCATATATGCTCCCACGTTGCAAGCCTCCAGGACAACAAGCGCCTCCCACGTCACATCTTCCCCACATTGAACCCACCACGATTTCATCTGCAAGAGCTGAAAACACCATCCCTTGGCACCAGCTGAATTTCACATGAGTGATCGTGACAGAGCCACTGGATAACCTCCAGGAGAGTTGTGTTTTAAATGTTTCTAAAAATACACTGCCGTGATGCAATGCTGGCATCCAGATTAGAGTAGGTCTGAGGTTTTGGTTTTTAGAAGTTACTGCTCTATAGTGTCTGCCACTTGTAGCATTTTCTTGTATTTCTTCAATTATGCAATCTTATTTCTTCTATTATGTGATGCCAGAAAACTGGTAGGAAATACAGTTTCATTATCTTCAAGCAAATATATATTGTTTTCAATAACAGAAGTGACACTGTCAAGCCATTTTAGTACAACTTAGTGAAGGGCAATAGAAATCAAAAAACCCAGATGCTGAAACTAGTCTGAGGACCTATAAAGGTGAAGCTATTCAGTTATGTTACAAATGCCTTTACATGAACAGATGACAAATGATACATATAGTGGGTTTTACCCCATTAGCTAGTAAATTTGGTTAGAATTTGAGAGAAGCCTCAACACCAAAAATCTAAGCAGATGTACTAACCCTTTTCATCTGGTGAGTGATCCTTCTACCTCCTGCTAGTGCCTAGTGACTCTGAAGAATCCCTTGATTAATCTGAAGTGACTAAAAGACCTAATATATATTTACTGACACATCTATGTTGAGGTAGGGGCAGGGCAAATGGTTACACATATACTTCTGAGATTGTTTCTAACCATGAGGTCAAGCACCATACAATTGCCATGGCTACATGAACTCTGGCAGTATTTCCACCCACCCCCTGTAGAGATTTTCCACTGGATTATGAACTATGTTTCAGCAATATTTCCAATCAGACTAAAACACATATATACAAGCATAGTGAATTTCTGGTTTCACATGTTGCTTCACTTTTGTGTGAAATGCCTTTTGTTTTGTTTTCCTGAAAATTTGTCTACAGGAAAGACAGGAAGGGGCTCTTTATCAAGGAGTGTAGGGATAGGACAATGGGAAATGGTTTAAGGTGAAAGAGGGGAGATTCAGATTGGATATTAGGAAGAAATTTTTGATTGCGAGGGTGGTGAGGCACTGGAACAAGTTACCCAGAGAAGTATTGGATGCCCCATCCCTGAAGATGTTCAAGGCCAGGTTGGATGAGGCTTTGAGCAACCTGATCCGGAGGGAGATGTCCCTGCCCATGGTGAGGGATGGAACTGGATGATCTTTAAGGTCCCTTCCAACCCAAACCATTCTATGATTCCATGTTACATACTGTGCTATTATGTTATCTTGAACAACAGAACTTTGTTGTTAGCAACAATAATTATTTAAAAGCATTTTTTTTAAACCTGAAATGTTTAGAAGTTGAGTTAATTTATTTTCTGAAAAATCACTTGTTCAGTGGGAGATGATAATAACAAACTCTAAAAATGAAGAACTAGAAGGATCACAGCTCCTTTGAAGAAAATTATGGGGATCCCTCCTCTCTTTCTTTTTGGCTAAGTGACAGCATGAGGACAACTTCCACATGGGGCTACCTAGGACATAATAAGACTGGAAAGTAGAATAAAGAAGAGGAAGAGATATCTTTCAGTCCTAGTCATTACAGGTACTATTAACAAAAGGAGCAAGCACAAAAGTTTCTGATAGCAGTGAGTTTTTCAGATTTAAAGTGGCTGAACTCCAGAAAACCATTGTGGGAACTTTTCAAATCTACACATGCAAAGAGACTGTAAATCTTATTCCCAGAGGTCTTGTTGTGTTTCCACCACCAGTTCCCACACACTGAGAGATACAATAATGTTATAACATAACTGCAGAAATAGCTGGGATTTTCTTATCAATTCCATCAAGAACACCTGTTACTTCTTTAGTATGTGACAAGATTTTCCAGCAGATTGATCACTATCAACACAAAAAAGCAGTGAAAACTGAGCATGGATCAGTCAGTTCAGATTCAGCTACTTATTATTCTTTAAATTGTCTTGAAGTCCTATTGACATGTGAATGATATTTCTTACAGTGCTACATGCTCCAAGCCATTGCCTTCATAAATCTACATGAGTGGAACCCTGCTGAGTTGTGATTAAATTGAGGGATCATCACATTAGATTGATTATGTTTTAGGAGAGTCACATGCACAACATTTAAAGGACTACTTTGTTTCTTCAGCTGGATGGAGTTCCAGGACATTATTTAGAAAAGAATGAGAATTGTTTTTGTAGGAGTCACTGCCAAAGTTTGTTAGGCTGTTTTAAGGCCACCACCAACAGTCCTTTCTGAAACTGTTGTGTACCTACTATTGTTATAAGAAACACCCATGTTTACTGCAATTGAAAGACATTAGAAAAAAATAAACATTCTTTCAGTTTGCCGACTTTGTGCACTCAGCACAGTGTGTTTAGTCACCAGCATTGCTCATCTGTTAACAGACACATTTTGTTTCCACCTGTGTTCAAAGCAAAGCACTTCCCCAGACTTTTCGACAGTGCTGAGGACAATGAAACTAGTTGTAAACTTAATGTGCTTTTAAAATCCCATTCACCTTAAGGTCCATTTCCCACTCCTCCAAACATACTTTTCCACCTTTGATCAATGATTAGAAGTGATAAGAAGAGTACTTGTGATAGTTCTGCACGTGATCACAAAGAAGAGAAGTTGCCAACAAGCACCAAGCGACATGCTCCTGTACAAACTCCAGAAACTTGGGTGGCACAAGAACTGGGACTAATGGACACCAACAACAATTATTACACTGAGTACTGTAAGAATAACAGGGATGTGATAGGATGGCAGTAATGACTGGGACAGATGTTTTGACTAAAACACAGAAGGACACATAAAAAAGTAGTGGAGACGGAGTTACAGAACTGTGTGTTAGGAACCCTACAGTCTGTAGGGCAAACTTAAAAAAAAAAAGGATAACAAGAATAAAACAAAAGTACTCTCTAGAAAGAAAAAGAAAGTACTGAGTAATGATGCATAGTTCACCACAGTGCTTTGCGGTTAACTTTGGGAATTTGTAAAGGTCTGGGTAATACTATTAGTAATTCTAGATGGTAATTTGCTGTTTATCTGGATAGGTAAACAGATAGACTTTTCAGAAAAAGAATAAAGCTGCAAAGCCGGTAATGGAGGAAAGGTGAAGATCTCCTTGGAAAAGTCCTGTGTTTCTTTCATGTTAAGGTATTAAATCCGTTGGAAACATATATCCAAATAAATGAGAAAAACACTGAATAAGGACAGAAATCACCCTGTGTAAGTCACCTTATATCATGTGAGGATAACAAAAACTTAAAAATCCACATTACTAAAGAACTGAAGGCACAGATTATTTCTCCTCAGACAATTACTGCCACAGTGGAGTCAAAAGGAAAGATGAATCATAAGCATAGGGTAAGAAATGTAAAATATGACTAAACTGGAAGTAAAACTTAAGTCTGATGTGCTGAAGTCGGGAGGACAAACTCCATCCCAGATCTGTGCAAAACTGCTAACCGCAATTTTAGTTCTGGTAACAGATACTTTTAATTTCTTAGTCAGGGATCATGACACAAAACTTGTAGAGCAGCCAGGCTGGGCTTGGATTAACAGCCTTGAGAGCATGTAAGGGAGGACTTGAGATGGAATGTGGTGATGAGGAGATTGAGTGCCTGTAGGTTAAAATCAGAGGAGCCCATAAGAAGGCAGATTTTGTGATGGGAGTCTGTTACAGGCCACCCAGCCAAGGAGAAGCAGCTGATGAGCTCTTCTATAAACAGCTGGGGCTGATCTCTAGATCAATGCCACTCGTTCTTGTGGGAGACTTCAATCTCCCTGATATCTGCTGGAAGTACAACAGAGCAGAAAGGAAGCAGTCTAAGAGGTTCCTGGAGTGCGTAGAGGACAACTTCCTTGCGCAGCTGGTGAATGAACCAACAAGGGAAGGTGCCCTCCTGGACTTGCTGTTTGTGAATAGAGAAGGCCTTGTGGGGGATGTGGCAGTAGGAGGATGCCTGGGACTAAGGGATCATGAGATGATA